>SRSM01000783.1:0-57784 GCA_019593545.1 Apocynum venetum | reverse complement strand
ATTTTAAATTAATAAGAAAAAGGGCATAGGAACTAGGAAGGAAGCCACTCGAACTCGGGCTGGCTCGACGGAGGTCAACCGGAATACAAATGCCAGCGATTTCTCTAATTATAAAGGGAGTTCAAACTCAATAGAGTTAGCTGTAGATTCCGCGTCCAAATATCTATAGGCAAACCCACCACCACCATATTTATCAGTTCCGACCATTTCAATTCAATTTCGAGATCCCATTCCTAGATATCTATCTACCCATCATTTTGGTTGGAAATCCAAAAAGAAAATAATTGGAGTTTGAACTTAAAAAATTAGAAAGGATCGAGGTTATGACAATTCTATGCCATTGGACCATGGGCACGCACAACTTACACTTAAGTGTGCTCGTTGTATTTGAAATTAAATAAAAAAATTTATTTTAAAATGAATATATATTTCATTTAAAAATATTTTACTAATTATTTAATTTAAGGATTATCTCTTATTAATGCATGTGATCTACACTGATCATAATAATAATAACTCTATAGTTAAATATATTTTAATGTTATATTCAATTTCAATAAAATGCAATTTAGTTTAGTTTTGATTTCTCAAAAAAAAAAAAATTAAAATATTATATTTTGCAAGTACAATTTTGAAATCTTCAATTGCAAAGCATAGTATAATTTTGATGAACCCTTTCACAATACAAATTACTTTCTCTATGAATTCATAATTGAATGTATGTTTTTATTTTGAAATATTCACATACATATCTTAAAAATATATGTTTTCATTTAAAACTCATTTGATTTAAGTTATTTTTATCTCACTAATAAATTATATAACCCTACCACTGACAACATTAATAATAATGATAATTTATGGTAAAAAAATCTTCTTAATTTTGTATTAAGTCATGATTTTTTTTTGTATAAACCTAATTTTTATAGATGATGTGCTTTAAAAAATTATACTCTTTGTATAACATACATACAATGCATGTGATACACTTTGTAAATATACATAGTCCATGCATGAAAATTAGATTAGTCTAAAAGATTCAATCAAAATAAAGAATAAATATTCAATTTTGAATCAAACAATTATTATCTAGTCATTTTATAATTTTAACTATTTATAACTTAAAACAGCCAGTCCCTATTGAATGACTAAGCAAATACCAGCTAAAACCGAACCCCCACCATTACTAAGATTGCTCTGGTTGGATAATCTATCAAATAAATTGCTATTTATTATTTTTTTAGGGAAACTAATAGGTTTAAAGCGTTAATTAATTATAATATTTATTTTCTCGATTATTGAATGAGAATGTCATCAAATTCATAAGTATATATCACCTAGGAATAAATCTTTTAATTATCTAAAGTATCACTTCGTGGCTAAATTATATTTTGATTGATAAATATACCAAACTAAGGCTACTAATATAATACTATGAACCAGTTGAGTTACTCCATACTATAATTTTTTTATTTTTTTTTAAAGATTTCCACATGGAAACAAAATGGAGAAGGAAATGAAGGAATCCAGCATTGTTTTTATGATTCCCATTGCAGCAAGAGCATCTTAGCTATTTGAAGCATATTCTAGAGATGTAAAGTGAAATTATCTTAAACCCTAAGGATAATAAAACAAAAGTACAATAGGAACAACCATGATCCATCCACATTATGCAGTACACCACCTTGTACCGTGGCCTTTTTTATTTGAAAAATTCTTATCATCATTATTCTGATTTCTCATTCATTAGTGGCTAAAAGGGAATACCATCATCTTTTTTTTGAAGGCATCAAGAATCAAACACAAATTATTTTCTTAAATAAAAAAATGTGGGAAAGTCAGGTACCTTCGAATATTCTCCTTAAAGCGTTGTAGTTGTAACACCATAAAGTATTGAATACTTTGGCTATTAAGAAAGGAACCTATATAATACTAGTCGATATGTCATCCTCTCAATTCTCATACACGTTTCAAATAAATCTAAATTAATAATTATTCTTTTCCTCTTTTATGTAAATGACCCATAGATTGTCTCTATAATTTAGGTAGGTCTTTCTTATAGTAGACTCTTAAATTATTATACAGATAAAATTTATCTTTGTAAATATTTTTAAGTGAATTCTGTAAATTTTGTTGTCTTTATAAAAAGTCCCATCTATTTCAATCCTTTAATAATATGTATATTATATGTTAAGGTCAAAGATTGACATTCTAAGCATTTTATATTATTGAAATTTTTGACATTCTAAAATATTGATGTTACAAGTTGAATAGAGAGTATGAATATTGTTAATAGTGAAACTTATATATCAATTAAATAAAGAGTATATTTATAAATTTTAAATTAAAATATATTTATTTTTAAAAAATAAATACTTATTCTTTGAATGTTACAAAATTTAAAAATTGACACTAATTTTAACTAAATTATTGTCTTTTATTTCACCACGTCATATTAATTGCATTATCAATGCCCATATGCATAGAGTTCAACAAGATTTCAAACCTATTTGGGGAAGCTTTTCTCTTAGCCACATATTTTTACAAGACCAATTTTGCATTCCTTTCTTTGTTAATTCAAATCTTGCCTGTTCAACGTATAAGATTCCATTGTCACAATTCACTAAAGATAGAATTTTGTCGGCTCTTTGATACGTTCTCTCGTGGAACAACTTGCGCTAGCCCCTAGTAAATATCTCAAATGCGGATAACAAATCTCTTTCTCTCTCTTCTCTCTCTCTCCTCTCTCTCTCTCTCTCTCTCTCTCTCTCTCTCTCTCCTCTCTCTCTCTCTCTCTCTCTCTCTCTCTAATATATATATATATATATATATATACACACCACACACACACCAATAGCTGATAACAGATTATGTATCTAAATTTGTATTATAAATGTTGGTAGTTTATATATAAAATATTATATTTTTCTCATTATGAATATAATTTACACACATCTCTTCCGTAAGAAAAAGAATATTAGATAGAGAATAAGATTAAAAAGGTCTCATAATATATAAATAACTAATATTTTAAAATAAATGTATAATATTATTACATTCTTACTTATATTTTATTTGAAAATTAACTACTCGTTAGAAGAATCATCGAAGCATATAAAATATTATTTATTTACTAATTGACAAAATACCTCTATTTTTCATAATAACTCTTGATTTTTTTTCCCTTCAAATGATGCTTTTATTCATACTACATGACTTGATTAAACACAATAGATTCCACGATGATATCTCATAAAAACAATGATATATAGTCAATAACAATTCAAAAAATACGAATAAATTGACTCGAACTCACAATCTCTTAACTTTTTATCACATGTAAATAATGAATCAAGCTGTTTCATTTCCTCATATCATTACACATTTCTCTAGTTTTGATTTAATTAATCCACAATAGATTTGATGATGACATCTTATAAAAATCGACAACGTTATAGCCAAGATAAAAAAAAAAAAAGTGTATAAATTGACTCAAACTCTCAACCTCTTTCATCTTTTTGTTGTACGTGGAGGATGAATCACTCTCATTTCATTCCCTCTTATTATTACACATTTCTCTAGTTTTAGAATTCCACAAGAAGTCCAAAACTCTAAGCAAGCAAACCGTAAACTATGGGAACAATATACATTTTTTTTAATTTTTTTTTTTGAATTCTTTCACTTATAGTAAGTAGTACATAATTCTCTTCTTTTTTTTTTTAAAAAAAAATATAAAAAAGAGGAAGCTAAAAAGTTATCGAGATTCCCTGGCCTTTACAGAAGTACATGGTTGTAAGAACCATTTATAATCACTCATCTATCGAATTGAAAACTTCTATGTGAAGCCGCTATATTTTCATCAACCTTTTTCCTTTTGGAAGATGATAAATGTACCAAGGTGCTCATATTATAACTTTGGTTAATGTTAAAATGACCTTGTATAGCATTCGGGAAATACTAGAAAAACTATGAAACTATAGGTAATAAAAACTTAATATTGATATTGACTAAGGTACAAATCATATAATACTTGAGGGTTAAAACTAGATGTCCAATTTGTATCTACTAATAACAAATTTCTTTAAAAAAAACAATTCTTTGAATTAAAACAATTGTTTATGAATATTTAGATTTAAATAAATTTATTTTGTAATAAAGTAAATATTTAATTTTAGGTATTTTAAAATATAGATAGGATAAATATTTTATTTGCCCAAACTTAAATATTTATTTTTGATTAGTTCATAGTTATTAGAGAGTTTTTTTTTAACCATATTATTTTTATTATTAATGTCTTTTAGTAATGAGATTAAATGTGTTGATGAGCTAGAGAGTTGTTGATGGAAAATAGACACCAAATTTTAGATTATTCAATTTTAAAATATAAACATTTAATGTTAACTAGGAGAAATTACAGTTGCTATTTTATTGCTTGCTTTCATGGTGAGAAAGGGATTTTTTTTAAAAATAAAATAATTCTTCAAGTGAGAAATATATCTGGATCTTTTTAATTTTTTTAAAAATTGAATACGCTTTTTTTTAACCATAAAAAAGGTGGATTTTTTTGGACTAATAAAAGAAACTGTGGCCATACATCCTCTTATCTACCCTTCTATCAGACATACCATCTACCATTCTAGTACTTTGGAAATAAATTCTTTTTTCTTTATTGGTACCACCTAACATTTCAAAATACTCTCTCTTGAAAAAGAAAAAGCTATTGATGACAATCTACTATTACCGTCGCAACCTCGTGCGTTCGAATGCGAATATTAGCTAATTTTTTTTCCTTCAAAATTAAATGTCAAATTTTAATTTAGAATAATAAATAGAAATATATTTTTTAAATGAAAAATTAATTCGAGGTAAGTTAAGTAAAAATATATTTTATATAATAAAAATAAATATTCATATATTATATGTATTAGAAAGTCATATTATCTATATGCGGGATTAAATGTCATTTTTTATTTAATTCAAAAACTATTCATATCTTTTTAATTTATTACATTATCTTTATAATGATTAGGAATAAGATTACATAATTCCATAATACATATATTTCTTAAATTAAGATATTGTAGTGAGACTTTAATTAAACTTTAATTAAAATATGATTATTATTTTTAAAAATATATTCAATTCGAATATGTCAAAATAAAACGTAGATATTTAATTTTGAACAAAATAAGTATTTCATTATTCAAAATTGAATGTTCATATTTTTTTATTTTATCTGACATTGAATATTCAATTCCATTAAATAAATATATTTATATATAAAATTTCATCAATAACTTTAATAACTTTATTATTTAAGAGATCTATATAGTTTTTATCAGTCAAACACCTTATTTAAATAAATTACATTAGACTAACTTATGAGTTTCATAATATTATATTAATATCAATAATAATTTGACAACTTAATTAAAGATAATGATATTACTTAATTTTTAACAAAATTCAAAACTGAAAATTCAATTTTGAACGGAGGGAGTAATATATATTGTGTATTTATATTTCGTAAAAAATTTTAAATTTTTCAATATACAATTTACTAATACCATTTTTATAAGAGAATTTATTTTCCTAAAAAGAATTTATTTTTTTAAAAATAGACATGTAAAAAAAAAGAAATTCTTTTTGTCTCAAAAAAGAATAAGTTTCTTTAAATAAAATATGAAATAGACATGTCAAAGATACAAAGTACTACCTCTCAAATAAAAAAAAGATCTAGTAGTACCGGTGAGGACTAAAAACTAGAAAGGGCGAAGAAATATCTCGCCACGTTATCCAATTAAGTGGGACAACGTCCCACCACCGTAGTCTATGTACCGTCCAATTGAGTCAACCTATAGAGATTGAACAGCTCGGATCATAAGTTCCGCTACATACCCAATTAAGCAAATAACGAAACCCAATTATTATATGTGAATTTCATATTTGTATATATAAAAATAAAAATAAACTTTAAGAAGCTGTTGCCGTTATTTAATTAAAAAAAATATATTTTTTCATTTCAAAATAAAAATCGTTTAAAATTTGTATACATAAGTTATAAATAATAAAATAAATTACAAAGAACCTAAATCAATTATAACTAAAAAATTGAAGATGAAAATATAATAAAAATAAAAATTTTAAAATTGTAAAAATTCATAGTAGTTTTTACCATTTATTAAGTCTTAAAAATAGTATTTTGTTTTAAGAAATTAACCGAAGCTTTTCATTATATATTTTAGTGCTTTATTCCGTAATTTTTTTATAAAATTATACCATAAAATTTGATAATTTTTAATGTGAAGAATGACTATAAATTAACTTAATGTAAAAAATGAAAATGAAAAATGAAAAGAAAAGGTGTATAATAAGCAACAAATAGTTTCTAAAAAAAAGCAACAAATAACTAAAAACCCTTAAAAAAAAAACATATATCTAAAAGTCTACAATACTCGTTTACCCTTTCTCGGCCGCTTCATACTAGGGGCATTATATATATTCCCTCAAACTCTCCCACTAAGTGCCTCTCTTCGATACTTTCTGCTCAGGAAGGCAGAACCCCAAGTCCATCCCCCTTTCCTGTTTCTCTCACACACACAAACTCACACTGGATTTATGTTCATTGTATTTGTACAAAGATCATCGCATTGAAATATACGCTGTGTGCATACATTCTTTTTTAACAAATTAGGAGATATCAAGATTTCCGCCTTGTTTCATTATTTTACCAATCTTGGGTACTAGATAGCTTCCTGCTTTTCTATTGATACCGGAAATCCTCGATTTTCCGGCGGAGTTTGAAGTTTCCGGTGGAAGAAAAGAATGCTGTAGGAAGGAATTACAAGAAGAGAGCACTGGGGGCGAGATTTTTTTCAAAAATATTTTAGAATTAAATTTGATAGGACATTTTTTGGGAAAGGTTTGTGGATATCAATATGAAGAGAGAAGACGGATGGAGCATAAGAGTGCTGAACTGCATATTTATGATTTTGATGTCTCGTGTGGTCATTGACGGTGAAGCAGCTCCGATGAAAACTCCGACAGCTTTCCGAGCAGAGCACAGAAATGCTTATGCCACCATGATGTATATGGGGACTCCAAGAGACTATGAATTCTACGTGGCGACACGTGTCATGCTCAGATCCCTTAAGAAGCTCGGCATCGATGCCGATCTTATTGTCATTGCTTCCCTCGATGTCCCTGACCGTTGGGTCCAAACTCTGTAAGTCCACTATCGTTCACCTTTCTTTTTTCTACTGTTTCTGAGGGTACTCTCGTAATTTCGTTCTGTGATTGGCAACAATCTTTTTATAAAAAAAAAAATTTATTTATCTTCAGGGAAGGTTTTTGGTCCATTGTTTTACGTTGGGTGAAGGATACTTGAAATGAGCACACGGCACACGTTAGACTGTAGCCGTAGTAGTCTTTAGAAAGAAACAATTTGGCAGAGGAGAATATGATAGATTATATTCAGTAAAGTAAAATAATTATTGCCCTGAGAATCCAGCGCTTGCAGGATGAGATCGTGCCATGTGAACACGAGTCCCTCCTTTTTCTTTCCGGAACCCAATGGCCGGCCTAGATTCATTTTGGTTTTCCACCGGTATTTGGTAACCCTCATGTTATTATGGCATGAAGTAGTTTATCAGAAATTTAATTTAATACTATCTTATTCTCAATAATTAAAAAGAAAATAAAATTTGAAAATGGGTTTCATTTTTTCTTTTTGTAGGTAGAAAAAAATGGGTTTCTTATGTTGGCCATTTTTCATTTATGTGATGTTTGGGGTGGATGCTGGATAGATATTTCCTCTGTTTCTTTGGGACGATTTTTTTTTTTAATGCTTACAAGCAATGGTAAAGGGGATCTTGAGTAAGAGGAGAAAATGACATTAACTTTCCACTGGGTGCAGACAAGAATATGAAAAGATCTGGCACGAATTTTTTATTTTTAGGGGTTATCTTTAAATCTTTAAAAAGCAGAAGATGAAAGGAAAGCCGCTCTAACTGGTATCTTCACACGTATTTTACCTTAGGATTCTTTGGGGATGCTTAGCGTCCGCATTGGTTAGGACGACTTTCTTTAATACTCTTAGCAAACTGTCGGGGTCATATATTGATTGCATAAGAGTTTCATTACTATTGCTTATCCCTTCATTTGCATAGACGGTTCATATTCATTAATTTGTTTACAAGGCTCCATTTGTCACTGGACCGAAGTGACAAGGAAATCGGCAGGATCTTTGACGCTTTTTCTTTGCCCATTTGACTTGTGCCCGCATCTCCAGATTGGCCTTTTGCCAGTCTGGTCTGCAGGTTGGTGCATTATTTCTATCAAGTTGTAGGATTTAGGTTTATCTCTGTTTTTTTTTTGGTAAATAGGATTTAGGTTTATCGTACACCTAATTGATGGGTAAACAATTTAAGACCAGTACAAGTGGCAGTGCCCAATATTTTTACTACTATTTGGTTTGGTAGGGGTCAACACTGACCGGTGAGGCAGTTTCCTGTAGCTTCCCTTTAAATTTGTTTGATTTTGATGTATAGTTGAATTTATTGAAAGGTCTATCATTTAACTAAAACGGAGTATTAGAGCTGAGGCTGACTTTGCCTTCTCCTCATGTGCTTATTCCGTGGTAACCTCGTGTCTTGTTTCTTCCTAGACTCTTGACCTTATTTTTACAAAGGCTTTAGTACGTATCTTCTAAGAGCGGTCTTTTTCGGGGTTGATTTGTTCTTGGAAATCATCGCGTTTTGACCACCTTATCCGAATGTTTCAATCATAACGAGTCATGAGTTCATTTTCTTTTGTAAAACTAGTAGTATTACTATGATTATTTCAGGAATTAGAGAGCTTTGACATTAATTTTGACCACATAATTTTTAGTAGATCTACAAGGGGGAAGATATGGTTTTGTACCTTATGACCAAGAAAACAATTTCAAAGATTTGTTTGCCTGCTCAAATCGTTTTCCTTAACGTGTATGGCAGCATGGGACTCCTCGTGTTCCATGAACTTGATATTCATGTTCCTTCTTGGATAAGTATGTAATTGGGTCCAAGTAAGCTGTAATTGATGTGTCAACCATGATAAAAAGATGATGGTTTCAAGCGCTTTTTTCTCCCACTTGCTCACACATTAGCATTATTGTAGATTAAAATTGGCAGTATTATTATTCTTTGACTCCTTAGTTCTGCTCATCCCAGGATCGACTTGAGAAATTTTAAAATTCAATTTCGATAGGAGAGGAACCTCAATGGGAAGGTATATTCTAAGTGCCGTACGCATAAATTTTTCAAAAAAAAAAAATCATTTTTTATGACTTTTGCGCTGAATAGCAAAATAGGTGCTGTACACATCTCTAAACACCTCCGTACCTTCCCCATTTCTCGATGTGACAGGAATGCAAGTGGAAGAGCTAAGAATCTTTTTGACCCCTTCTCACTTTTGTCTTTTTCCTTCCCACAGTCCCAACAACAGGGAGAAATCAGGAAACTCTTAAGTGGATTAAAGATATATCTGAGCCAATAGGTTTTATTGTTTGATGACCATTCTTTTTGAGGAAAAAGAATTCTGGACTACCTTATTCTAGCTAATAATTTTTTTTCCCAGAAAAGTTTGTATAATTTTTGTCCTGAAGTCATTGAAATGTTCTTTGGAGGAGAACCTAGCAATTGACAATACTAATGCAGTAATGCTATTCTCATCACATGATAAACGAGTTAATGTCTTTTCTTTTCTTGTGTTTATTCATAACTGCTTGAATATCCTTTCCTTTTTATTTTTGTTTGAATATCTTAAGGTTTTAACAAATTGAACTGATTGTGTACCTGTTTTAATGACTAAATTATATGAGACGAATTCCAATACTGGCATAATAAGTCAACTAGGTCTGGCATTTGTTTAGCACTAGCACACTAGCAAACATTTGACTTTAGGAAATAACTGTTTTTTATGCCATGATTTCGTTGGCTGAATTTAAATAATTTAAATATTCCTTTTTGGCATCTATATTGGTACATCACTATGCATTCATTAGATTAGCCATTCTGAGTATTTGCATTTTAGCGAAAAGGATTGTTGGCTTATAATTATTCTTAAATCACCTTGATTTTCAATCCAAGTTACTTACCAGCAGCAGTGTTGAAAACTTGAAATGCACAGCCATGTCAGGGCATACTATTTATTACTACTGCTTCATTTGATGTTAAATTGAGAAGATATAAGAGGAGATTGTTTAATATATTTCTACTGCAAATTTAAATGAGAAAGTGCAAATTTATGCATTGTAAATGAAAGAAGGGATTAATCAACTTTTATGTGTGTGTGTGGTACAGACAAGAAGATGGAGTGAAGGTTATGAGAGTTGAAAACCTGAACAATCCGTATGTTAAGCAGGGTAATTTTGATTGGCGATTCCGGCTGACCATGAACAAGCTCTATGCATGGAAACTTGTTGATTATGAGAGGGTGGTTATGCTTGATGCTGACAACCTTTTCCTTAAAAAACAGACGAATTGTTCCAATGTGGCCAGTTCTGTGCAGTTTTCATAAATCCCTGCATTTTCCATACTGGTCTTTTTGTGTTGCAGGTAAGAAAAGGCTCTGTCCCTATATCCGTTTCTCTTTTGTGAGTTACTCTGGGAAAGTGTACTTGCAAATACTCTCAATTACTGTACAAAGTTTACACCCTTTTGTCTGTTCATTATTTGAATAAGCTGAAGTTGTAATATCATATTTTGAAGCATCTCCTATAAATTCACATAGTTAGCTTACTATGATAATTGATAAATTTTGGAATTGCAGCCATCAATAACAGTTTTCAAAGACATGGTTCACGAGTTGGAGATTGCGAGAGACAATCCGGATGGTGCAGACCAAGGTTTTATAGGAAGCTACTTTCCAGATTTACTTGACAAGCCAATGTTCCATCCTCCTCCTAACAATACCACACTTGATGGGCAATATAGACTTCCTCTAGGTTATCAAATGGACGCTTCTTACTTCTGTAAGCACATAATTATCTTCTTTCTTTTTGTCCCCCTTGATTGTCTTAACATTATTTGGAGTCTTTTACTGGTGAAGGTCATGGTCTTTACACACTCTTGTAGTCGTTTTGCATGTGTTTTAGAGGGTTATTCTAAATACCTTTTTCTATGTTACTGAATATTTCAAAATGACTTTTAGATCTCAAACTCCGGTGGAGTGTACCATGTGGACCTAACAGTGTAATCACTTTTCCTGGTGCGGTATGGTTAAAACCTTGGTATTGGTGGTCGTATCCTGTCCTGCCACTAGGCATCAAATGGCATGAACATCGACGCCAAACTATTGGGTAAGACTCTACACTGACCAATATCTCACAGTATGCTCTCATCTATTAGTCCATCTCACCAGTAATCTGACTGATTAAGGGATAACGTGTTGCAGGTATGCCGCAGAAATGCCACTTGTATTCATTCAAGCTATATTTTACCTAGGAATAATAGCAGTGACACGCATAGCGCGGCCAAGTTTATCAAAGCTGTGTTATCGTCGTGAAGATAAGAGCGTTTTTCTCATTCAAACTGGCCTTAAATTAGTCGCCATATGGTCCATTCTGGCTGCTTATATAATCCCTTTCTTCCTCATCCCCCACACTGTTCATCCCTTGGTAGGCTGGAGCATTTATTTGCTTG
Organism: Apocynum venetum; assembly: GCA_019593545.1. NCBI lineage: Eukaryota > Viridiplantae > Streptophyta > Magnoliopsida > Gentianales > Apocynaceae > Apocynum > Apocynum venetum. Next base: position 46,103 of record SRSM01000783.1, on the reverse strand, counting down.
GGGCATTTTCATTGTCCTGCATAGCAGTCAATGCTTTTCTTCTACCAATGGTACCTGTTCTTGTGCCGTGGCTAGGAATCTTTGGATCCCTTTTGGTCATGGCTTATCCTTGGTACAATGATGGGATTGTAAGAGCTCTAGCTGTATTTGGCTATGCCTTTTGCTGTTCCCCAGTGGTTTGGGTGGCAATGGTTAAGATCATGTCTTGTCTTCAGGTTTCTCTCGAAAGAGAAGGCTTCTTACCTAGATTGGCTGAATCTACGTCGCCTTCAGGATTTAACAAGTTGTACTGAGACATATAGCTTGGGAAGAGAAGTTCATGCTGAAAGTCCTGAGCCTTGTTAGCAGCAAAGGATTTCATGTTTAAAGCTAAAGTTGAGCTGCTGCAAAGGGAATTTTTTTGACAGTGCCGGCGCTGGCGCTCCATTTGCTTCTTGAGGTTGTACCTAGTAATGCTCAATGTAAAAGGAGTTCTTCCAATTTAATGTTCGTACCATTTAGTTGTTAGAATTTACCTCACGTGCCAGTTTGCATAATTATTCCCGTTGTAATATGTTAGCTGAGAAGCACTTGGAAGTTTTCTAATTCTTTTTCAAATCTCAACTACATTCATCCCATCCATCGTCTAACATGGTATTACTGTAGTATGTGATATATGTTGCATTGCCAGACTACAGATTACAGAACGCATTACCTGGATAAATATTGTGCCTAATTCTTGTTGTTATAATAAATTATTTTAAGAAAATATAAATTTAAGTTTTGAATATTTAAGAAATGAAAATATGAATGGTTAATTTTAGATGAAATTAGTAGTGTATAACATTTATGCTAACAAGATCGAACCTTGAAATCATAAAATGTTCACAAAATTATTCAATAAAAATACCAAACTACTAAGGGATCCTCAAACTAATTATATGACATCTTCACCAATTTTTTTTGATTCATCAATGATAATATATATATTTAGAGTTGTATGACTTTTTTCTGTGTAAAGATGGTAGGCATTGGAGAACATATGGTAAAGAGTTTTTGTCAGGTGATCAAAATCCAGTGGTGGCAAAGAGTTTTTGTCAATGATTGGGGTTAGATTGCAATTTGCACCCATAATTGAACTCTTTTTGGCTCAGTGTGGACTCTTGGACTTTTCCTAACCAATTGGACAAATTTTATCATTTTTTTTTCTCAAAGAACTAATAGAAATTCAGATGGAGTGTGATATACTACTATATATGGAGAAGAAAAGGAACAAAAATTATCAACAAAATCATTTAATACTTCTTAATTACCTGTCAAGAAAAAATGCAGTGTTTCTGTACTGATTTTTATTAGAATTAATCCAGGAACATATACTGTAATTACAAGAACAAGCTCAGCAAAAACTATTAAACATTATTATTCCTATTATATTTTTATTATTTTTTCTCCAATCAATTTTTACTTATTTTTTAAAAAATACGAAATCCAGCTTGCTTATATGCAACAAAATAGAGTTTCAAGTGCAAATCTTGTAATAAGAAAGACAAATATTCTTTCCTAAATTTTTTAATATTATTTCTCTCTCTCTCTCAAAAAGTCAGAATTAGTAGTTGGAAAGTTTAATTAGATTATGTAGTATACTAGTATTTTGAATTGGAAATGATAAATAAAATACTTTAATATTGAGATATGAAGGGTATAATGGAAATAACCAATAACGGTTATTTTGATTTTGTAAAATTTCTTTTTAAACCGAAGGGATCATTAAGAAGTTGACACATAATATATATATATTGCAAGAAATGAAAAAAATAGAGTGAGAATATATTTTCATATTCCACCTACAAGCTCCAAAATCTAGGTAATAATAAGGATAAATGGCCGATTTAGTCCATTACTTTTTACTCTCTTGATCAAAATCTAAGTAATAATAAGGATAAATTGTTCTTTTGTTCTCGAGGAACAAATCTTTCTAAGTTGTCAATTGAAGGACAAAATTCAATTTGGTTGGCAAATGATTTTACCCGAAAAAACACTTCGGCGCACACATTCAGCACAATGAAAAACTGTATTGTTAAATTATCTTAACAATCTTTTTTTTTAAGGGACCTAACAATCTGTTTTAAAACCTACTTACTTCTCCTCAATTTATTTATTTTTCTTCCCTCTTTGCTTATTGATCCCTCAAGTTGACAAACCCTCAAACTCTAGGGTACTAGATTGGAATTAACTCAAATTCTTTTATGGATATAATCTTTCTAAAAAATATACTTAAAAATTGTACTATTCAAGATGTACATCATGTAATGCATATAATACAATCTCTTGATATATATAGTCTAGGAAAGATCAAATTTCCCAAAAACGAAATTGGAAATAAAAAATTACTATGTTTTAAACTTGAATTCCGGTTAGATAAACATATTTTAGCAGGCTGTATATGCAAAGCTTAATTAAGTTTTAATTACACACAATAAAAAAACTTTACCAATTCAATTAATATACTTATTATTTTTTTTTTCTTGGAGAAGAAAACCCAACAAATATTGAATATGAGCTTTTTTTAGCCAAGTGCAATTTGTGCAACCGACGTACTACTTACATGGCCAAGGTAGGGGAGGATTAAGTACTTGTGCTCTCCATAGGAATCTTTTAACATTATTTATACCCAAGAAAGTTCAAACAAAGGAGCAAAATTCATGGCCGATGATTATGGAAAAGTTGCCGAACTAACTTTACAATGAAGGCGTTGCCATCCCGGCAAAACACCCACCGGCTACCACCCAAAAAGTAAAATTCCCCCGGCCCTTGAAAAAGGCATCTTTTATTCGTTGCATATTTTTGTGGGCCTTCTTCTGCCTCTATAATCAAATCAATAGCCATACTTTCTCGTACCCTTTCAAAAGGTTATTTTCTAGCTCACAGACAGAAAAATGCAAATTCATATGCAAATTTTGGAGATTTTTGTCTCATGCCCTAAATGAAGAAAAGAGTTTCTCTCTTTCCAACGTTCAAATTTCTGGCCTTCTTTAAATATGAAGGGGCCCATGTGTTCACGAAAACACTGTAAAACCTAGTGGACCTCACACATACTAGATGAAGGATAAGCCATGAGTGTAATTGTGAGGAAGAAAGGGGAGTTGAGAGAAACAAGATTACAAAATCATTTGGACCATCACTGTTCGTGCATACCCACAAAACCACTGCCACCCTCATGACCGTTTTCTCTTGTTTCATTTGAGGTTAATTACAATAGAGACCAAAAGATAATTTTTATGGTACATTGTTAAATCTCACGCCGATTTCTGAGCATTGTGCCTGGAAACAACAGGATTAAAAATATATGCATGCTTTATGTGCGAGACTATTAGTGGAAAGGGTCTCTTTAATATTAACATGATTATTTTTTTATTTTAAAATGTTTAGAATTGAATGTATTTTTTATATAAATTTTTATTAATAATATTTTTAATTTAATTAATTTACAGTATGCTAACTAATTTGATCTTAATATCAATCACGTGAATATTGTTGTGACTTTTTATCTTCTTAATTCTTGTATTAAATCAAATATAAACATCTAATATCTAATTTCAAACAAATTAAGTAGTTCAGACTTTCTCTTAATTTTCCCTTTTTAAAAATTGATTCCCGGTTCTTGCTAATTTCTCCAGTTTGCAATTTGTGTGGACATATATCTCAACTAGAATCAACGTCTTTTTCTTTTTTCTTTTTTGAGGAAAGAATCAACTTGTTTGAAATCTCTAGGTCGTGCACCACAAGAAAAAATATGAACTAACAAATTTTGTTAAAAAGGGATAAATTTCCTCTTAAAAGTTCAATTACAAAGGTATTGGTTGATCATTAATGTTGCCGTATGAAAAATCTATGGATCATAATTCGGATTCAGGTCTCAATCTACTACTATTTTCAACTTGTACGTATCTTCAATTATCCAAACGTAAGTTGTAGAAGGCACAATATGTCCATAACTTGATTTCTAACGCACTTGATTTCAGAAAAGAAAGTGACTTCTCGTTTAGGAGACTCGAACGGATGCTATCCTACTGATGAAAGGGTATAAAGGAATATTAAAAGAAATGTTCTTTTTTTTTTGTATTTATGCCAGCATTTCTTTGTCCACTCTTTAGGAAGAAAAAAAATCCGATCTAGGCGTAGTTCAAAAGAAGTAGGCATGCAAATATAATTTTAGTCAAATTCACTCTGTCAATACCAGTAACCCGCAAGTCATGAAAACTATGACATTCAAAACATTTGAATATTTTTATTCTTTTGTGTTTGATAATTAAACGTTGGAATTTTTATTTTGATATGTTTATTTTTCAAAAATAATTATTTTTTATTTAAAATTATACTAACAATTCCTTAATTTTATTAAGTCATACTTTCATCAACAATCACATGATAAGAATAATGCAACAATTTCTATTATTATGGATCGAACGAGAGTTAAATATTGTGTAGTACTTTTAACATTAATCATTGGCCTCACAAAACAAAAAATTATTCACCTACAGGGAAATGGCAATAGGTAGCATCTTCCTAAATGCGAGGGAACACAGAAAATATGACCGTTGCAAGTGGAGAAATGGATCACCTCTTATATAATCTTTCCTTCCTTCAACGTTGTACACCTCCTCCATCATCATCATTCATATACACACTCCTCAGAACTCCCAACATTCTCTTTTCAATATTTAATGCTGTTTTCATGGCTTCTCTGAGCTCACATTTTGCCATATTCTTAGTGTCCTTTCTAACACTGTTGTCTATAGAAACTTTAAGTGCCTCAAGATTTCATCAGAGTCAGTACTACTACAGGAAGCTCAACTCAGTGCAGACCTCTATATCAACCACAAATTCTAACTCTAGTAAACCACGGCACCACCGATGGATAGGGCCCTCCGGCCACCGTCTTATTACCGTCGACATTAATGGATATGGAGATTTTCAGTCTGTGCAGGCTGCCGTTGATTCTGTCTCCGTCAACAACCGCAAGAATGTGCTTATCCTCATCAGTGCTGGTTATTACATGTAAAAATCCAGCTTTCTTCTCCTTCCCCCCACTCAACACACACATATATACATACATACTTCATTATAAATTCTACTTGAAAACCCACAAAAATAACTAGCTAGAGATACATTATAAATGTATAAATTGGACGAAAACTATCCTCTTAAAGTTTTACATTGGTAAAACTATCCTCAGAACATGAGGTTCACTACCGAATATTACTTTATACATTAAAAATTATTATTTACGTAAAAGACACATAGATGTTTTAAATGTATAAATTATACTCTCACATATTATAAATTTTGGTAAAATATAATGAATTAGCGTACTCATAATTGGTTTTCTGTTAGTAATATGAGGCATTGTGTATAAATTGAACTTTTTATACTGATATATTAATATGTGTATATAAACTGTATGTATATGTGGTTCTGGTGGTGGCGGTGCAGAGAGAAAGTGGTGGTTCCGGCATCAAAACCGTTCATCACGTTCCAAGGGGCAGGAAGAGATGTAACGGTGATAGAATGGCATGATAGGGCGAGCGACCGTGGTCCTGATGGCCAACAGCTGCGTACTTATCATACAGCTTCTGTCTCTGTTTTTGCAAGCTATTTTTCTGCTAAAAATATTAGCTTCAAGGTATGAAAGAGCACTGTCATCTGTACTTCCATCTCATTCCACTTCAGTCCTCGTCCATTCATCAAAACTCCAACACTACCACTTTCCCTAAGCATACAAAATCATATTTAATTAATCCTCAAAGTAAATATTTTGTTTCAATATGTTTTTTTTAAAAAAAAATTCAAGTGCACTGAGATATTATTATAGGTAGAAAATATTCTTTGATTTCTAATTTTTTCTTAAGAACCTCTTTTATTTATTACATATACTAGAAAATAATAATACCCTATGAAAGAAGGGAATAATAGCTCAATTGGTAAATAAAACCCTATGATATGGCGTCAGCAGTAAAATGGGTGCAATTGGACAGGGATATATATTTTTGAACAGTAAAATATTTTTGAATACTTTCTTTCTTTTTTAATACCGCTCAATACATGGTCTTACAGTCCACATTTAATATACATTCATTAAATATTTTCAATTTTAATTTCACACATTCTACTTTGATAAATATAATATAACTTTTTTTTATCCAACATATGGATTCAAACACGTTAAATAATTTATTCAACTCATAAAAAAAACGTTGTCTTGCTGTCCAAATTAACTTAAATATCATAATACTTATTACTACACGAAAAGAAAAAATCTATTTTAAACCCTAGAGGCCCTAGTTATCAGTCATATTTTTTTTTTGGCCAGATTTCTTTGTTAAAAGTTGTATGTTCTTGTGTATTACCCACATAGTCAAAACATCACATATATATATATATATATATTTGATGCAATTGACAAGCACTAGTTGTCGTAATTTTCTTTAAAGCGTGATTGGATATTTTTGTCATTTCGAAATGTACGTATGGGAGCGCAGAATACAGCACCGGCGCCTATGCCAGGGATGCAAGGGTGTCAGGCTGTGGCTTTTCGGATATCCGGTGACAAGGCCTATTTCTCAGGCTGTGGATTCTACGGTGCGCAAGACACCCTCTGCGACGACGCCGGCCGGCATTACTTCAAGGAGTGTTATATTGAAGGCTCCATAGACTTCATTTTCGGCAATGGCCGCTCCATGTACAAAGTGAGTAGTACTTCATCATCATCATTTGATACTATTCATATTTATTTATTCTTTAAATACAATACATAGTCTTTCTAATAATTAGATTAATCAAAAGTTTGTTAAAATTATCTTTAGGGTTAAAAGCTGTTGTTAGAAGACATAAGCATGCTCTTTTTGTTCTCCGAAAAGGCGATGGATAAATAAATAATTGTGCCATTTGATGGAAAAAAGCTGCTAAGTTTGTCTCCTCTTTGTGTGCGTTACATAGTAGTATCAAGTAAAAAGAAAAAGTCATTTTTCCTACTTTTAAAATTTAAGAAAATACAATTTCATGGATAATTCGATGATTTATTTGTAAACAAGACATAGTTTTATTGCATACTCTAGGAGAAAAATATTTTATTACATATTCTAAGAGCAAAATAATAAGAAACTTCGAACCCATTTTCTTTGAGCTGCTGATCTTGAAGTAAAATTTGTTCCATTAATGAGTTGGTTTCCACACAAAGAAACTGAAAAAAGGAATAGAAAATCAGACGGAACAAAGCTTACTATAGAATCTATTTTGGCCAAAAGATGAAATCAAAGTGATTATTGGTATTAGATAGTAATATGTTTTTAAATTCTCTAAGCTGTGGCATGCATAACCATGATTATTATTAGTAGAACGCAATCATTTTCTAGTCTTTTTTAAGACCCTGGCAAGATTCTTAAGTCAAAAGGCAATATTATTGTAGACTATAATAATATTTGCTTACATAAATTAATTCCAAACTTTGATTGGTTCCAGGATTGTGAACTACACTCTATAGCCACTAGATTCGGATCAATAGCAGCCCAAGATAGAAAGTCTCCAGATGAGAAAACTGGCTTCGCTTTTGTCCGCTGCAAGGTAACAGGTACTGGCCCAATTTATGTGGGCCGTGCTATGGGCCAGTATTCACGGATCGTCTTTTCTTATACATATTTTGATAACGTTGTTGCACATGGTGGCTGGGATGACTGGGACCACGTCAGCAACAAGAACAAGTAACATCGCTTTCTTTTCTGATTTTTTTAACGTCATATTTTATTTTCACCTATAAGATTCACGGATATAAATATCTCACTTTTAATTTGTCATTTTGTATTTATTGCGTTTGCAGGACTGTATTTTTTGGAGTATATAAATGTTGGGGCCCAGGTTCTGTAGCAGTCCGTGGTGTTTCGTGGGCCCGAGAGCTGGATTTCGAGTCAGCCCACCCATTCCTTGTGAAGAGCTTTGTAAACGGAAGGCATTGGATTGCCCCAACAGATGCCTAAACTTCTCCATACATTCCTGGATGGCTGAATATCATATTCTTTTCATTTTTTAATTCTTTCATGTAATCACATATCCAATTTGTATGATCAACCTAGTGGGTCAAGTAGTTTTTTATCAATGCAACTCTCATTACTAGAAAGCTTCTAATTTTATTAGGGAATAAAAGGAAAAAGAATAATCTGAGAACCTGAATTTATTTAGGTATAACATTTCTGTAATGAAAACAAACTATAGATATCTCCTCTGGAAGTAACAGTACTAAAATTGTGCTTAAATGGCAAACGGCAATGCAGTAGGCATCTCACATGATTGAGCATTGCGACTCAAGCATCTCTGGAGATCTGCGAAAGCAATTGAAACCATGTATTAGCTTTAGCTTGGTGAAAGTACACATAAAACTAATGATTGATTCTCAAGCACATAGGTTGAAGAAAGACGCGGATTTCTCGTACATTAGTTTTGAAAGTACACAGAGAACTGTTGATGTCACTTCCCCCTCCCCCCAAAATGCTTTTCTCAAAGTAATATAATATCATCCCCTTATGCTCAACTAATGGAAGGCAAGACTCGCATAAAGAAAATGTAAAAGAAAAAAAGAATGTTAATGCATCTGCTAACAAGAAATTCAAGAAAAAATAGACATTAGTATTTCACTACCAATTGTCCAAGGCTTCAAGGTACTCACAATTGTCCAAGGCTTGACAAATCGAGGCCTGGAGCTAGCTCTTGCATGATATCACTAGGGGGTTGCCCGCACTCTTGCATTTTCTGCATGAGCTCAAAAATCTTGTTGAAGTTTTCAGGCTCTGTTTCATAAGCTTCAATTAGGTCTTTAATAAGTTGATACTGGCGCAAAAACCCTTCATATTCTTCACGGCTGAGTTTGCCTTTATTGTCTTCCAACCATTTTGGATATCTTTCACCAATTTCTTTCATAGGTTCATGAAGTATTTCTTTAGATAAAAGATGTTGCATCATAGTCTCCACAATGGATTCCATATCCTGAGACAATCACCACATGATAAAAAATATAAACAAAAAAGAAGATGACAATGTAATTATCAATACTTTGAGGTCAAATATTCAATAGCATATTATAGCATGTAATTGTACACCAGGCATGAACAAATCACTTGAAACTATAATGAATTCTATTATCCTCACTTTATTCTTGTACAAAGCAACTAACCCCATTCTCATTTAGAAGGTGCAATAAATAGGAAAAATCCAACTACAAAGAATGACATAAGCATTCAGCTGGAGAAATGACAGAATCTCATCATCCTATGGGATATCTCCAAAAGATTGTACCTTTTTTTAAGTTTATGGATACACGATTAATTTAGATATCCATGCATTCTCATCAACGAATAAAATGATATAACCACAACAAATCTGCTAGTAAACCACTGTAACACTTGACATCTCCGTCATGTCAACCATTTAAAGTTACTGAAAAAACAAAGGAATGTCAATGTCTATATGAAGCCAGGAAACAGACTAGCTCACACGGGGATGTTAAACTCATAGGTACTTTCGAGTTCAAATAACTGATATATTGCCTAAAAAATGCAGAAAAATAACACACATACCAATTCACACAATCAAATGTTACAATGTCATTAAAGCTAAATTGGCCAAATAGTCAAAAACAATTCTGATATCTTCTATGCCAGTCTACTAGAAAGTGACTAGATCAACAAAAAAAAAAAAAAAAACCATCATAACAAGAGTTATATAGTCCTTAAGACAAGGCTGCTATTCAATTTTTTTGCAAAGACAAATCACAACAAAATCAAGCATCTAGATATTATTCATAGCTGATGAGTACACAACAAGTAGCAGCAGCAACGGCTTGTAATAAATCTAGTATAGTTACAACAATTTTCTGAGAGATGTCATTTTGAGAAACTAGATTCACTATCTTCTTAAGGTAAACTTAGTATAGTTGAAGTTGAAGAACGCATAAGAGGATACCTGGGAACCAGCAAGCTCTTCAAATTGCTTCACCCATTCCTCCATCATTGCATCATTGCCAAGATTCTCTCCACTTGATTTTGGCCCCGACACAGATTCCAACACTTTAACTGCCTCTCTGGTCTGCTCTCTTAGCTTATCAAGAGCCTCTGAAGCATGAGATTCCTTTGCAACCTTTTGTTTCCCCTTTTTCTTACTTCTCAAATCTGGTAAACCCATTCCGAGCCCTTGTACCTCACTAGGCATAGAAGAATTCTCTTGCTTGTTTCCTCCATTATCCTCACTCCTATAACTCAAACAAAATAACAGCCCTTTTTTTTTCATACCCCAAATAATAATAATCAAAACCTTACACACAGAAACCTATTACAGTGCAACTCGGTATGTCTCAAGACTAATAGTGAAAGAAGATTAAACCTTTGAGAAGAGGCAGTAAGGTTGAGGCTCTGAAAATCATCTAAAGCACCTGAAATTATTCAAAATCGAATCTTCAAACCCAAATAACTTCAAAAAGAAAGGGAAAAAAAACTATGCCCATAATTTCTGTGAAATTGCTTACTGTCCAACAGTTGGTCTAAATCATCTGAGTGCTCAGCCATGGATTGGGCAACTTTTCTTCGTAGTGACAAAAAAGAAAAAGAAAAAAGGACAAGGAGACGGGAAGAGAGAAGCTGATAGAAATCCCAAGGGAGCAAAAACAAATAAGATGATAATATATGAAAACCTTCTAGCTTCAATTTAATGATTCACTTGTTTTGGCAGCCGCTCCTTTCTCTGATCCATCAAACGAACGGCAAACAGCTCTATCAAATGAGCTGACAAAAGATGACATCAATTGTATTGATGAAATCGTTTTTACAGCCTACAGCATTCTAGTAAAGGTTTCTAGTTTATTGCCCAAGAGGGTAAACCAACCATTGATTCGGGAATTCAAATGTATATATCAGTAGATGATAATCTTGCTAATAAAACCAAAGAAACAAAAACCGCAGAAAATGCATGCGGAAAAAATCACAAAATAGTTTGAAAAATCGCAGAAAACAAACTTAATCAACCAATACTCGAAGACAATAAAGGAACTTGAGGAAGAGAAATAATATGAAAAGAAAAGGACAAAAATAAACAACTTACCCTGGAAAACTTGTGGAAGAAAATGAAAATCACAAACAGAGAAAAAGAAGCAGAAGTAACGGCAGAAGTGAGTAGACTACAAGAGAAACGCCACCACCAACCCTCCAATGGAAATCAGAAGGGGCAAATCAACAGAAGACCATGCTTATCCCATGGAAAAAAAAAAGAAAATAAAAGAAAAAGAAAAATATATAGAAAAAGTCTGCTTCCAGGACACGCGCCAGAAGGGACTGGAGAAACAGATAGAACAAAAAAACAAAAAAACAAAAGGGGCTATTTCTGCCATTTTTAGTAAAATTTTAAACCCACCCTCTAGTCTCTACAAATAGGGGTGGCAAAATGGGCGGGTCGGCTTCGACCAAGCGGTATAATTGGGTCGGACTGAAATTATACGGGTCTGAAATATTTCAGTTCAGCTTCTATATAGGTCATAGGCCAATGAGTCAAAATGATCCGAAAATTTATAATTTTTTTTAAAATTTATGATTTTATGTTGATTGAAAAAATAAATTTATTAAACTATGTATAAACAAACAATATATTTATAATCTTATTTTGGCTCAAAAAACACTAAAACAGTTTTGACATTACATATTGAATGTTAGAACTATGTCATATCAACTTCAACAAATTTAAATCATAAAAGATAAAATAGAATGTTATGTAATGTTTATATCTATAACATTCAATATATTTACAATTTTACACCAAAAACTTCTAAAACAAATCAACAATCTTCAAGCAAATAAAAAAAATCATTTAAACAATCAAACATAATGTAAGAAATAGGGGTTTAGGGTTAACCATGTAACAAATTTTTTTTTTTTTAGGAATCGGGTCGGCCAGTCAGCCCACGGGTTAAAATGACCCGAACCCAATTGGCCTGCGGGCCAACGAGTCAGGCCATTTAGGCTCGATTTTTTCAGGCCAAGAAAAATAAAACCCAACCTAATTTATATTGTAGGCTTTTCAGCTTGGCCCGATGGATCGGGCTTATTTTACCACCCTTATCTACAAACTCATGTCGCTCCCTCTATGTTGGTGTAGGGTTATTCGTGAAATGTCCAATATATCTACTTCGACACTACAACAATTTTTTTTCATGACTTTTAAACCTAACGTGATATTTAAATTTTGTAGCACATTTTAAAAATGAATTGCCCAAAATGCTCTCTTTTCTCCCTCAAACCCTCATAACCCGAAACCTCCCACCCCTAACTCTGAAGGTGGGTCTCCATCTCCTCTTTTTAAGAAAAAAAAAGTTGCAAAAGGATTAGAGGAGTCCGCGGCAATTTAGACCACGATTTTTTCTTCATTCAGCGATAATCTGGGACACTTAAGGAAAAGGGTCATGTGATGAAGGAAGATGTGTTGGTGTATGGCTATGTGAAACGTAAGTGTTGTCTTGGTGTGTGTCCATTTAAGTTATGCACTCGATTCAAACTGTGATCTCTAGGGCTATGCGTTTCCTATTTCATAAATAATAACATGAGTTGGTAAATATTTTAATTACAAGAGTAATGTTAAGAGAGAGATACAAAAGAATAGATAAAAGTGTCTTTAGTGAAAGATGAGTTTTTGTTATCATAGGGGCATTTTGGACATTTCATACTTTTTTATATTATGTACTTATTGAAGGGCATGATGCATTTAACAAAATTCAAAATTTTAAGAGACCATTATATATATATATATATATATATATATATATTAGTGTTTGGGAGATTTTTTTTTTTTTTGCAAAAAAAATTGCACTCTCAATAAACTTTTTTCAATGTTTTCCCAATTTTTTCTCCTATTTCTTATTTTCTTATCTCCTTTTTTTTTTTTAGGGTTTGCACCATTGTGTTAATCTTAACCCATGGGATTCGTCACTGCTGCTACTTGTGAAAGAAAAGATGTAGGTAGCATGAAGAGAAAATGGAGATAGATGAAAATAGAGAGAAAGGAAAGAAAATAAAGAAAAAAGAGATAGTGACATATATTTATATTCTCCTTCCTAAAAGAGAATTACTAAATGCACACTTGATTTATTAAACAAGCACATTTTCTTCCAATTTTACCTTTGATATTTCTCTCTCTACTTTATCACTTCAAAAAAACTCTCTTAATACATTTAAGAAAAATAGAAGATGTAGAAGCCGATTTTGATTCCGATCCATGTATCGATGATAATATGGTATATTTTATGTATTTTATCTTCAATTTACGTATATTTTTAAAGATTTACGAATTTTTTTATGAATTGGAAAAAAATTAGATTTGTTCGGATAATCGATCCAGACAAACGTATTTTGTTCGAATGGTCAACCCAAAAAATGGGTTTGTCTGGATGGTCAACTCGAATAAGTCGGATAGGGCCAGGCCAAAAATTTTCAGTTTTTACGATATTTTAATTTATTTTAATGTACATTTAACTAATTAATTATATATATATATTATATTTTTTAGGAATCAATTATTTTAGATGATTTTCCAAACGTGTCTGCAGATTTTGTAACTAATCAAGTATTTCCTTCTAAAGATGAAATCATTCAATGGGCTCGAGATCAAGATTTATTATGTGACTATTAGCTTATAATAGAAAGATCAAAACCAGAAAAAGTGTATATGAGTTGTGAGCGTTCAAAATATTATAGGAATAATAGTACACATATTACACCTGGCAGTAAGAGCAAAAAATGAATTGAGACGAAGAAGATTGGTTGTCTATTTGATATGAGGGCATCAAGGATAAGACATGGACATTGGGTTATAGAGATTCATAATGATACACGTAATTATTATCCTAGAGTTTATTGTTGTGGACAGTCAGTAAAGCTGAACAAGGAGGAACTAAAGATTGTAAGGGAGTTGTCCAAGAGTAATATGAAACCAAAAGACATTCTCATATACTTGAAACATAAATTCTCAAAGAATAAGAATGGTATTGTAAATGTGTACAATGTTAGAAATAAGTTCAATATGAAAAATACATACTGCAGATATGTTATCCAACAGTTGTATCACATGGCTTCTGAGGCTCATTGGTTAGTGTGGTATAGGGTGAAGGCTGATACAAATATAATGAGTGACATATTCATTTGTCATCCTAGATCTTTAGACCTATTACGTGTATATCATTATGTATTGACTATGGATTGCACTTACAAGACTAACCGGTACAAGATGCCTTGTTTTGAGATCATTGAAGTGACCACTATACATATGAACTTTTTAACAACTTTGGCATTTATGAGGGACAGAAAGGAAGATTCATACACATAGGTTTTGGAGACATTTATGCATATGTTTACAGTTTCACCATACAGTGGAGTCATAGTCACTGATAAATAATTTAGTTTAATAAATGTGATTAATATTGCATTTCTAGAGGTTACACATTTGTTATATAAAAGACACATTTCGAAGAATGTGAAAAATTATCATGTGACAAAATGTGGGGAACATCATTTTCCCAAGGTTCATGCTATGCGTTGATTGAGTCAGTGACTGAAAAAGGTTATGAGGAAAACCTATCAAATGTAAGATTTTAAAATAATGTTTTTTCAACTCAAAATAATATTTGTATTTAGTAATATTAATTTAATTAATTTAGTGTAATTGAAACAAATAATAAATTAATATATTTTAGTTTACAATAGTTTATTTTTTAATATGCAATATTTTTGTGTTTAGTTAATATATTTACGTACGTATTTTTACAATTTTGACATTTAAATATAATTATTTATTTTATTTTTCATATGGAACGAAAATGATATAAATTGAAGATTGTTTTGGAATATGTGAAAAACACATATTTGATGAAGTATAAGGAAATATTTGTCCGATGTTAGAGAGACAGACATATGCATCTTGGTGTGGCACGACAAATAGGATGGAAAACCAGCATTTAGTACCGAAAAAGTGTCTTAATACATCAATTAGTGGATTTGACACAAATTTTCCAAAAATTCAGGGTATAGTTGACATTCAAATCAACGAGGTGAATATGTCGTTGGAGAAATCAATGATGCGAAAACTCTATAAAATTGTAGATGAGTTGTATGTTGGATTGGGTGAAGTGGTCAACGATTGGGTTATTAGGATGATAGGCGCTGATCAGGATATTGCAGAGTATTTGATATCACTCGATTGTGATTGCTTTATGAGGAAGACATATGGTCTTTCATGCACTTGCCAATTATGGTTGTATATGCAGTTGGGGACCGCAGTGCCATCGGATGAAATACACATATTTTGGAAGACGCTTAATTTTGATGCTGATCAAGAAGTTGAGAAAGAAAGAAATTATGTTTTGAGAGGTTATTTTGATAAGATGATGTTGAAGCCCACAAATGTTAAATGCATTTATGTCAAGACAGGTGCGAAAAGCCCAAGAGTCGTCGAAAGAAGTCTTCCACTAGCATGGATCAATTTTATTGGGAGTATATTGAAAAGGAATTTAACAATGTAGCTACAAAGTCATTGGATGAGAGCAAGTCTGGGAAGTCATTGAAGAAATCTAAATCTGGAAAGAGACATGTGAAACGATCTCTATCAAAGTCACTTGTGGAGTTAGACTCAAACACACCAGTTATGCCACCTGGTTCAGGTAGTGGTATGGACTTAATTTATGTTGATAGTTCTATACCTATTGCCGATCAATTCCAACTTATCCAACTTGAGATTGACCATTAAATTATGTTTGTGGTGTATTGAATGTAGTTGGGGATGGTAATTGTGGCTTTAGAGATATTGTACATTATATTTATGAAGACGAGATCCATTGGCTCGTTGTTAGGGGAGACATGCTCTTTTCTATTGAGACACGCCGTGATTTGTATTTCAGATAATTCCAGCCGGATGAGTATTTAGAGACCATTCATCATCCGATATATGCTTGATCATGACACCGGTCTAGCTACTAATAAACGCAAGTGGATGTATATTTTTGAGTTGGGATTTGTAGTAGCCACGACATATGATGTGATATTTGTGTGTGTGCTATTCTCGTATAGGTGATAGTGTTACGTACCCATCACTAATTAGTCAGGGGACTAATCATGCTTTATTTAGTTACTATATTGTGACACTAGCATATCTTAGGACAATAAACCACTATGTATTGATATGTATATCTTGTTTTAAATTATTTGATACATTTTAATGCATTACTTATATTGAAAATAAATTATTAATTAATTATTGTTATGTGAACAGTTGTGGATGACAAACATGTTCTCCACTTCTTCGATATCTATTAATTGAAAATGGTGGCGTGACTCTAATTTGCACGAATATTGGAACCATATTTTACAGCACCATATCCAGATGTGATAGTCTAATAGATATGACTTTTATACATGTGTGATGGAGATCATGTAATCTGTTTGACATTTATCTATGAATATTTTTTATAATATAACTTTTTCAAGTTTAAACGAACGTAAATCACAATACAATACAATGCACAAATAATAATACAATCATTCATAGTACATAGTGCATAATACAATCATCAATAGTACATAGTACAACATTGACAAAAAAAAAACTATGATCTATGTCAAGATGTAGCACCACGAGTCCGTGATGGTACAATATTTCTATCTTGAAAGACATAATCTCTGGCTGCCTCCTGAGAGTTATCTGGGTTGGAAGAGGATTCTCCTGGAATAGTATCATCACTCACAACCAGAGTATCTAAAGTGAGCATTTCGAATGCTCGCTATACTTGAGTGTAATACGACTCTAGTTTCATTTAACGTCTTATACCTCTCTTACATGGGTAAAGTAATCTTTTTACTATGTTAAACACCTGCTATAATTAAACAAAATATCAAAATATAGAAAAAGTTTAACATATAATAACAACATAATATTCACTATAATAAATAATAAATGCCAAATGATTGCATACATCTCGGTCATATAATGTGTGTATTCTTGGAACAGTTACTAATGTCGGTATGATTCTCCTACTTTGCACCTAATAATGTGTACGAGGGATGAAAATGAGTCATAGGAGTTCACCAATAGCCCTTGATCGGACTATATTTGATAACGTTACGACGATGATGCCGATGTCTAGTAGCCTGTAATTGTGGTATCGGTGCATATGGCACAGTCTGAACATAATCGAATTGTCTCATGACACACATATGTATGTATGGCTCCAGCGTATCTAGAAAATGGATGCATCCATGAAACCTATTTATCCAGCAAACCTCAACAGCTTGTGAAATATATGAAATCCAAATCACCTAAGACAAAAAGAAGTTATAAATGATTTCATATGCCACAAAACAATTGTGATAAATTTAAACACAATCATTTCATATAATAATTATTTACCTGGGATGATGTGAATGCGTCTAACTGCATTCGATAACCACGAATAGAATCTGATGACCTACAATGTAGTCTATGTGACATCTACCTCATAGCCCATGGATCTATCGAGGCCCAAGTACAGAAAGGCTCTGAAGATGTAAATATCGAGAAGTACTCGTATGCCTATGCCTCCAACAATATAAAACACCCAACTAGCTGACAACAGTTTATCATCAATGCTATTCTGAACTGTCTATATAGGTGACCAAGTGCTGCAACTACCCATGTGTTGTGTGGGATAGCTAGAAAGGGCATAAAAATGGGTAAAATAAAACCCTGGATTGTGTTTGTGAACTTATCCATGAACAATGAACAATTAAACATGTACCACAAAAAACACCGTGCCTCAACATCAATATATGTACAACACTCGATAAACGTCTTTATCTTGATGCCACTGTGCTTCCATTCACTTTGAAGCGTCCCTATGTCAATTTGTAAATGCTCTGAGACGTATGTAAGAATAGCCTCTTTATTTGAACTAACACTCACCTGCAACGCACAATAAACATGTTTAAATTATTTCAAAAACACATGATGTTTTCAATAAATTATATAATATAATAAAGTTATAAACAATTGTACCTCTTTCTTTGTAACACTAATATCCAATAACAAAATGAAATGAACAATATGTAATGTCAAAGACATATCTCCGAATGGTAAGTGGAAACTGTTAGTCTTAGAATACCACATCTCTACAAAAGCTGATATCAGTGCAGCGTTCACTTGATTAAACTGGCATCGACCAAGGTGACCCAATCCAGTGTTTGCCACCATCTCCTGAACCCTAAGTGATCTAGGCCCTTATCAACCTAACCAATACGATAGATGAAGATGAGCTCGCAATGGAGCTCTCTCCTACAAATACAAAAACCATAATCATATTAACAAAATAAATGTATATATTTTTAAATAATGTGTCAATTAATTAAACAACACTATTAATATAGTACCACATACCTCACCATGCCACATGACCTCTAAATCCATTCAATAAGTCTTTGATAGACGGTCCACCAGGAATAGGATCCCTCAACTCTTATTCGTCACTCGTATCCAAAATGTACTATCAGTGGTGGAACGAGAAGGTGGACGAGATGATGGTGCAATAGATGGTCTAACGAATGATGCATATGGTGGTTTGAGATCGATTGTAAAAGACCCTGTACCGGGTACAAATGGCAGCCTATGATCACTTGTAAATCATCATGCGACGAGTACAAATAGTGGTTTAATAGATGTAGACAGAAGCCCAGTACCTAAGGCTATAAACGGTCGAATAATGACAGCAGCACCACGTGACATGAATCCTATACCCTTACATGCTCCATGGCGAGAAACAGGTCTCTACGGGTGCCTCCGAGGGCAAGTACTATGTCCGAGGAGTCTCCACCTCATTCTCATCGTCCAAGATAAAGTATGAAAAATCATCATCTAATTCATTCTTATCTGGGACCACATATGCAGCAGGTGTTACCGGCTCCCGTATCTGGAGTCCAGGAGTCGGTATAAATATCATCCTATGGATTTTAGAAGGTCCAACGGGGAGATAATTTTTCTCCTCAGCCTCAACCTCTACCAATAACTGCATATAATGAGTTGTCTTCCTCCTTATATCCTTCTCACCTTATATCTTAGTGATCTATTGACCAAACATCCTTTGACACGCCCTCATCCTCATCTATCGATTTTCTAACATCATATGGTAAAAATCTTTTGCTCATTTTTTGTGCTTTTTAAACCACAATTAATATAAATTAAAGTTAATTGACTAAAATAAAGTAATATAATATAACATATCAAAATAAAATATAAAAATAAAAAACTACTACATTACTAAACTTAATTAGGTTATTCACATTAAACTTATATTTGTTTTCATTAAACTTAAATAATTAAAATAAAATATTATAAACTTAAATATATTAATTTATAATTTGTTTAACTAAATTATTGTTAATTAAATAAATAAAATTAAACCTAACTAATTAACACTAAGTAATTTAATTTAAGAAATCAAATGCAAGTATTATTGTAATTAAAATTAACACTATTTTAAACTAGACTAATTAAAAATAAATGATTCCAAATTAAAATAAAATAAATTAATATTTTTATAATTCAAGTTAACTAATTCAAACTAAAGAATCAAATTTAACAATTAAACACAAATATTAAAAAAAAACACAACTCATTATTAACCTAATTAAACTAAATTATTCTTAATAAAATGAAAAATAATTCATATTAATATAAATTAAAGTTAACTGATTAAAAGAAAGCAATATAATATAAGATATCAAACTAAAATATAAAATAAAAAACTACTACATTACTAAACGCAATTAAGCTATTCACATTAAACTTATATTTGTTTTCATTAAACTTAAATATTTGAAATAAAATATTCTAAACTTAAATATATGAATTTATAATTTGTTCAAATAAATTATTGTTAACTAAATAAAGCAAATTAAACTCAACTAATTAACCCTAAGTAATTTAATTTAAGAAAACAAATTCAAGTATTATTGTAATTAAAATTAACACTATTTCAAACTAAACTAATTAAAAATAAATTATTCCAAATTAAAATAAAATAAAATAATATTTTTATAATTCAAGTTAACTATTTCAAATTATATAATCAAATTTAACAATTAAACACAAATATTAAAAAAGGAAAAAACTCAACTCATTATTAACCTAATTAAACTAAATTATTCTTAATAAAATGAAAAATAATTCATATTAATATAAATTAAAATTAACTGATTAAAAGAAAGTAATATAATATAAGATATGAAACTAAAATATAAAAACAAAAAATTACTACATTACCAAACTTAATTAAGTTATTAAATTACTATATGAAACTTATATTTGTTTTCATTAAACTCAAATGATTAAAACAAAATATTATAAACCTAAATATATTAATTTATAATTTGTTCGGACGAATCAAGCTTGTTCGAATGGCCAGCTCGCATGAGCCGACGGAAAATCCAACCCAAATCAATTTTTCATTTTTTTAAAAAAATTCATCAATTTTACACTAAAATTTATTAATATGAACATAAATACATCATCTACAAACAATATTCATTCATTAAAACAAACTTTCTTGCATTAAATTACAATATTTTATCAATTCAAACCATATATAAACTAGATCAATTTTTTCTAATTTTAACGAATAATATCAAGAAATTTTTCGTAATAAACAAATAAAAGTAATTAATTAATAGAAAATTAATATTTTTAGATATTTATTTCGTTCAAAATGATTCCTATTTGATAAGTTTTAATAGGTATTTGAAAGAGTTTAGTGTAGAGAGATAAAATAGAAAGATAGTATAAAAGGATAAAAATAAAATTTTGAGATATACTTTTAGTAATAACAGTGTAATAGTGTGCACTTAATAAATATGCTCTCAAAATTTCTTATTTTTCCTTATATGTCGTCAAACCCAGATTTGTATTGCTGGTCTAAATGAGGAACCTCGGATCCATTTTGTATTTATCAACGTAGGATAAACTTGACCACGGTTCATGAATTGTCAGTTCATGGTTTATCAAAATAAAAAACCTAAAGCGAAACTTTAAAGTAACGGTTTACAACGGTTCATGAATTGCCGGTTCATAGTTCCGCTAAGGTTTGGTTCCGGCCGGTTCCGACAAGGTTACGGTTTCAGACGGTTTTGATTACGATTTCAATTTTTATTTTTTTAAAAATAAAAAAACTCAAAATAATTTCTTTTAGTTAAATAAATGAAAGTTTGTTATTAAAATGGATTTGAACTTAATTTTTGTTTCCAAAAATTAAGCTGCTTACGTATCCTCTGATATTATAGAGGAATCAAAGCTCTCATAGTTCTCTTACCTGTAAGTCTTCTCTTACCTCGTGAACTTGAAAGATAACTTAGAAGAATGTTAATGTAAAGAGAAAATAAGATTAATATTTGATAAATGTGTAAATTAAATTGATCTAAAAGAGAGAATTTATAGGGATTTTTTTTAAACCTTTGGAATTTCAACCATTTTATTTTCATTTTTTTTCTTTCTTTGAGAAAAAATAATTTAAAATGACAAAAAGAAAAAAAAATACAACGTGTCAGTTTGGTTACGGCTTGTTTAAGAAAATAATGTGCACAAATCACAAACTGTAATACCATTAGGGAACATAAATGATTAAAATAAATTAAAGATGTCATATATCACATAAAAAAATATTATATTATACTAGGGAATATGGATTGTTTGTTTGACATTAACCAAAGAAATTAAAAATAAATTAAAAGTTGACATTATGCGTGGGTTTGAGGGAGAAAAATTAGAAAAAAATAAAATAAAAAAATAAATAATATGCACAAGTCACAAGACAACTTGATAATGATTCCATTGATAAAAAAAATAAGGCAACGGTGTATACCTATTTATATAGGGTAGTTGACACAAAACACTATTTATATTTTTTTTGTCCTTTTTTTATTTTGAGGGAAAAAAAATAAAAGAAAGGCATAAATTATGTGATTAATTTGAGGGGAAAAAATGATTGAAATTTATTTGAAATTTAAAAAGATTAACAATTTATTTTTTATTTTACATAATTATGTTAAACTGGAGAATTAATGATAAGATTAATGTATAAAAAAAATAAATATAACTTATCAAATAAAATTATATATATATATATATATAATTTTTTTTAAAGGTTTGAACCGCCGGTTCAACGATTCGGTTCATGAATCGTCGGTTCACGATTTATCAAAATTGAAAAATCTAAATCGAAACAAAAAAATGCCGATTCATGAACCTTTATAAATCGTAAATCTAATTAATAATTTTTAAACAGTTAAACACGGTTCAATTCGTTGGTTCTTGTTCAACATTAATCGGTTAAGGTTCAACATTGTTGAGGTCAAGTCTAACCTATAATCTCTTTAAAACTTCAACTATGCAGCAAGCACAAAGTTTAGCCGTAACCATGGACATATATTTTTCCACATTTGACCCATTCTTATCCAATTGGGTCAAGATTTTTCAGTTGGAGATATCGATGTGGTGTAAAGAAAGGATTTTGTTAGCTGTTAATTCTTTTAGTTGGAAGAGATGATGGATGATAAGAGTGATCGGCATGAAAGAAGCATTTATCTTCTTTGAAAATTTTCACCATAAAAAGCTATGGAGATTTTGGGATTCAATAAAATGACAATCGTAATGGCAGAAATTGGGGAGGGATAGGTAGGAAGCGAATACAACTTCAACAAATTGAAATACTACTTTCCGAAACCAGCCCCGGCATCTGCAGTAGCGAGAAGAAGAAATGCGGAGGTGAGAATTGACTGAATAATGGAAAGCGAGAGTGGAGTTTCGAGCTTGGGACAACCTGATGTGTTAGACTAGAGTTTGGCATCTTTGTTTCTTCGGACCAGATAGAAAAAAACTGGAGTGAAATTTGTTTGGGTATATGGGATCTCCCAAAAATCGCCATCTTCCTTCCTTTGACATTCCACCTTTGAAACTTAACCCATTGGGTAAATGTAACCAATGAAGCTTGAACAATTTTATTGGTTTTAGGCGTCTGGCCGTGGCTTTTTTTTTTGAGGAATTGTTGATGAAGTATTCCAATGGTTGTGGGTCTGTTTGCTCAGCCTGGAGTTTTCGAACGCTCTTCAACAACTTTTTTTTTTTTTTTTTTGAGAAATACAACAATGCCTAAACTGACTTTTTTGTTAGGCCTAAAGGGACAACTCAACGGAGTGGCCATTTTTGCTTTACTTTTTTAAGTTTGATGATCCCATTTGGTGTTTTTGAAGGTCGGTGACTAAAACAACTAATTTATGATGATATGATGACTCTTTTTTTTAAAATATAAAATTAGATAAGGAAAGTTGCTTGTGAACCATGCTAAAAACTAAAAGAGGTAATCTTATTTTTTATCAATAATAAACGTAATACTTTCATCAATTTTAATCTCATAATATCCTATCTCTTTTTTTTTTTAAGGGAAATATCCTCTACTTTATAAGATAGAAAAATTATTTATTGATATGTTTTTAATTTTTTTTTACCATTCTTTTTAATCAATCTAATAAAACACCCTTAAAAAACTAATTAATCATATGTTCATTGGTTTAGATTTTATAAAGCAATCTTATTTTAATTATTACAAATAAAAATCCATCCAGTTTTCTCAATTTTTTTAACAAATCTAGAATAAAATATATTCTAGCATTATTTATTCAATATTATATGTAACTCTGTATATTGTTTATTTGTATAAAAATCAAGTTCAACGTTCATTCGAAGCCTACGGAATATTTATATGACTCTTTTAAATTCTTGATTTTATTTTAAAATTAAAAAGTTATTAATTTTTTCTTTTATATCGGTGTTCGGAGCATCATCTCGATTTGAGTTGAATTCGTTAGGGAGGAGAACCAAACTCCCAATATATATTTTTTCTATTATCAAGACTCAAATTCTATATTTGATTAATGAAATTGAGCTCCTTCCACACGCCCAATAAGGAATAAGTTGCACTTTCGTTCCTTCTAAAAAAAATTTTTTTAAAATTTTTATTTTACCCCTTTTTAACCATCCAAAAAGGAAGAAATTGGAGTGGAAGATAGAAAACCGGAAAACACGAAGAAACGAAGGAGCCCTAGCCGCCTGCTAGTTCCAGCCTTCAGCCTCACTCGCCACTCTCTCCTTGCCGCTCTCTCTTTCAGGTAAAGCAATTCAGTTCCCTTCTCTCCTTGCTCCTTATTTTCTCAGATAATTTTCTATTTGGTCCTTATATCTTATCTCATCGATTTTTTATTTTTATTTTTTATCGGGATGTTCCATCTTTTGATTGTCAGAGATGTATAAGCATATTATTGCTAATCGAGAATGTTCATAAGATGTCATCGGTTGAAAGTGGAAGTCGTTAGAAAAATTTCTGTCGAACACATTGGCTTGTATGGCTGGACTAATCTTTTTGGTGTTTGACCTTTTGTTTTATGGATTGTGGTTATCATCACATTGGCTTCTCTACACCCAAGAAGTTGCGAAAAAGGGGAGGATGTGACCTTTTATTGTTATGTTTTTCTTGACGAAAATGGAAAATTTCTTCGAGACTTATTTGTAAGAAGAACATATACGGAGTTTTAGTTGATGGTCTCTAGTTTTTGGTTGATAAGTTTTTATTCCTGTGGTGATATAGTTTGAGCTGCCTTTTGACTTTCCTTTTGTTTGTAGTTTATGGTACTGATCAGCTACATTGTCATTTGGGAAAATGGGTTTTTGCAGGATTATTTAAAATGGGGAGTAAGGAAGATTTAGATATTGATGATGACTTTAGTGAACTTTACAAGGCATATACTGGCCCCCAGGGCTCTACTGCTAACAATTCGCAAGAGAGAACCACAGTGAATAAAAAGTCACGTGCAGGTTCAGATGAGGAAGAGGAAGCCAAGGATCCTAATGCTGTTCCTACTGATTTTACTAGTCGAGAAGCTAAGGTTTGGGAAGCCAAATCAAAAGCTACTGAGAGAAATTGGAAGAAAAGGAAAGAGGAAGAAATGATTTGCAAAATATGTGGAGAGTCAGGACATTTTACCCAGGTACTGTCTGCCGTCACTTTTTTATTTTTATTTTCCCCCCCAAATTCTGGTACTTGTTTTGGTCATAACCATGTATTGTTTGCGTTCAGAATCAAAGATGATTTTCTCTGTACAGAAACATATGTACTTTTTGAATATGTTTGTTTCCTTAAAGGGAAGATGCAAGAGAAAGGGCAAGAAAAGAAAAAAGAAACAGAAATACAAAGGGAATTCATCAAGTTCTTAATATAATTAATATGTCAAGATGGGGCATGCTAAACCTGCGGTTAAATTTTTATGCCATGGAGCATGAAATAGCTTGAACTGGTGTTATATGTTAGAGATTTGACTGAAAAATTGATCACTAATCAGGTGAATATTTGATAAGAGTTAATTATCTGAAATTTGTATCTTCCAAAATTATCTGAAATAGTTAATTGTTCGCTTACCAGTTGCATATTATGTATATAATAGTTCTTTGTCTATCGTGATTGTTGTGAGTATGCTAGTCTGGGCAATTTGGAGAATGTCCTAATCATTATGGAGCATGTCTGATGTTGATTGATGCAGAGTGTACTTGGTCAAAAATAGGGTAACTTGAAGAGAGGAATAACATCTGAAACTTGACCAATGCCAGATGTTTGTTTAAGAACTTTTTGTTCTTCAAATATTAATATGATTCTTTTACTGCTTTCTTCTTTTGTTATGGATGAGCAATCCTTCCTATGTCTTTCTTGGTTTACTAAAATTGCTTGACGCAACTAGGTAATGCTGAAAGTTAGATGCCCTTTGTTGGATGTACAATCACACTAACATTTAACACGCATGTCTGACCCTTGTTTGTGATCAATTTCATACTGAATTGAGTAAAAGGAGAGACTAGTGCTTGATGTACTGACTCTGGGACCTCTATTATCTCCTCTGCTTGGAGAATAAGAAAATTCATGCAGTGTTTGTGGAATGTAATTGATAATGTTTCCCGAATTGTATTTTGGGTGTTATGCCCAGTGAAGGGGATTGAAAGGTTAAGAGCAGGACTGTGACTGTTTGGAAGTTTTATAACTATTATGTTCTTACAGCTTTGGTCGTGAATAGGAATGATTTTTTATTTAATTTTCTATTAACAAGCTATATTGCCAATAAATCTTTATTTTGGGTATTGAAATGGGATCTTTAGCTTCCTACACTATATTGGGTATTTAGTTATGTTCTGTGATCTTGCAACTTCAGTTGCATAATGCCACAAAAAATTTTAATCAATGAGAACTTATGATCAATAGATGAGCAAGTTTATCTATGCTTATGTAATTCTGGTTCAACATTTTGCATGTTGAACAATGGCAGGGTTGCCCAACTACTCTTGGAGCAAATCGGAAATCTCAAGAATTTTTTGAGCGGGTGCCTGCAAGAGAACCTCGTGTTAAAGCATTATTCAGTGAGAAAGTGGTAAATCAAATTGAAAAGGATATTGGCTGTAAGATTAAAATTGAGGAGAAATTTATCATTGTCAGTGGCAAGGATAGGTTGATATTGAAAAAAGGCGTAGATGCTGTTCATAAAATTAAAGAGGATGGTGAGAAAAAGGGTTCTTCTAGTTTTCAGCAGTCAAGATCTAGATCACCCGAGAGAAGAAGTCCTCCAAGCTCTCGGTTGGGACGCCCTGATTCCCAGAGATCTAATCCTAGCCCTCATGGTGCCTCACAGTTCCAAAATAGGTTTGGCAGACAAGAGAAGGCTGTTGAGGACCGTGTCCGTGAGGATTTGCAAAAGGTATCTAGGGGTTCCCCACAAGGTAGGAACAGCATAAGATTTGTTCTTTTAGCAGTTACATTGGTAGTATTGCGTTGTATAAATTGATGTGATGCTATGCGTTATTTTATTTGAGATTGGTCCATTTGAAATAATGGTGCTTGTTGCTTATTATGTTCTTTGCAGCAAGAGGTAAGTTCTCCTATGTTCAAGAATTCTGTTCGGTTCTGATGTAACTTTCATGGTGGATGTGAATTGAAAGGATTGTCTCCCAAATGAATTTTTTACTGAAAAGCCTATCAAGACTTGTCTACTTCAGATGGGTTCACTATGAGAATTTGAGATAGTTTGTGATGTTAAAGCTGCCATCATTGTTAGAGATCTTTGAGTAGGGCGTGCTTAACACACTCTTCCTTTGGTGAAGCTTATGGTAATGATGGAGCCAGAGGTCATTCAAGCCTTTCGAGGTCCCCTGCGCATTTTCCTTACACAAACAATTCGTATAATTCATTTGATGCTCAAGGTCAAGGTAGGGGAGGATACAGGACAGATGGATGGGATGTGGAAAGACGGGGATCTGACATGCAATCTGGACGTAAATTTGAATATCCTGTCTTCCCACAGACATTAGAGGACTTAGAGTTCGAATACAAGAGAGAGGCAATGGAACTTGGACAAATTCGGGATAAGGAAGAAGATGAAGAAAATTACGAGCATCGGGAGGTGAGATTGCTGATTTCCTAGTGTCATAGTTTTCATTTTTTATTGATTGTTTAGTTAAACTTCTTCTTTCCCTTGTTCCTTTCAGATTCTAGAAAAGCCTCTTACCTTGTAGATTCATCTCGAGTTTGAGTTGAGTGCATTATAGATATAGCTTCTTGCATTTCCCTACCATCTTTTCCAATGAGCCAATGCTTCTGTGCTCTTTTATCTTCAGCATTGCTCTAGCTTGTTTGAAGGATGTTGATCTGATAACATTTTGGATTATCTTGGTATGTAAGGCTGTCAGAGAAATAAGGGAGAATCACATGAAGAAACTGGGTATCCTTAGGGAGACTCATGCAAAACAGTGGGAAGAGTTTCTTCAACATGATGCCCTAAAGAGGCAGCAACAGGCACGACACAGTATATCAGCTTCTGGATTTGGCGGATACAAGCAATCAGCATATCCTGAGTATGAACATTCTGTGGGAAATCCTAATTATTCAGGAAATAATTTGCCAGTGGACTCAAGGGGCAGCTATCCTACCCCAATGGATAACTATCCTTCTTCAAGGCCTCATGACACTTATGGTGACTTTCAGCGTCAGAGACGTAATGATTATGGGAAAGCTTATAATCGGTACTAAATTGGAAGATATGGCCTTATGCATGGTGAGTACTCTTAAAAAATCTTAAGTGTTGGACAACTTATATGTTTCTTTTGATTGTGAAAACATTGGTTACCTCTACTAGTTTCATATGGCAGTTCATGTCGAGTAACTTCAATTCCTATATGACTTACATGTAACAGTCAATTATTGAAAATACTTTTGAACAATTTGAAGTGTCTAGCTGCATGGTTCATAAGAAAGCACACGGGTATTAAGGTTGTAGGACGGCTGATGGAGGATTTGCACATGTGACTATACAGTTTTATATGAATTGCATCAACCTGAACATAATTAGAAAATTTTCAGGATGCAAGTTGGTGCTTGGTTGAGCAGCAAGTCCAGCAGGAGCTTCAATCAATCTAGGTAAGTAATTGTGTTTCTGGACATAAGAAAAAGACATGTTACTCCAGCAGAGGGCATCCAACTCGTATTGTCAACTTGGTGGTTGCTGGACAATATTGTAAAGAAGTTTAAATATGTTTTTAGTTCTCTAGTTGGGTTTAGTTGTCTCAGTAAGTAATTGCTCCAGTTAAGCTTTGGCATGAAACTTGGGACTTGCATTAGACTTTGCAGGCTAAATATTTTTGTACTTTTGTTGAATCGCTATTAGAGGTGCAAAAAATCAATTGTTGCTAATGTCTGCTGCATGTCATTTTTCCATCTGATTTCACAATGACAAAAGAGCTGCTCTCATTTCAGTCATTTATTCTCGTTCCATGTTGGAAAGTAGAAGATGGGACTTTGATGCTCTCATGATTGACAATTGTCAAGATATTTACCTAAATTGTTGTCCAGCCCCTTGGATGTATTATTTTCACAAATGGCATATCCTATCTAGCATGGATATGTTTGGTTGGGGGTTCAGATGTTCTTTTCATTTGGAGATTACATTATTGAATATATTTATGCTCTACCAAATTAGTGAAATCAAATCCCTGAACCAAGGAGTGTTCTGGCATTTTGAGAGACGAAGGGTTTCCTAGATGATGTGCCAAATTGTTCTCAAGTCTACATCTTTAGCTCATGATTTTATTTCTGGCAAAAGAATACTGAAGTAGTATTCTTCCGAGTTTTTCACTTCCAATAATGTGACTGTTGGAATAGTACTTAAAAACTGATAACAGAGACGGCAATTGCAGAGGTACAATTTTCAGACTTGAAGTGATTTAATGCTGTGATTATTCAGAATCCATCTGTTAAGCCAGCTGCTGGCACGGTTACCTTCATCCCAGTTTTGTTGGTTGAGCATGATGATTTTCCCATTTGCAATGAGCATGTTCAGTTACCTGTAGCCTTCTTCATTTCCAGTGTATAGAATGTAACTTTAGTATTCCTTGTTTCTCTATCAATACTGGTTAACGGAGGGCCCTTGAAAGCCACATCATGCATAACTGAACTTGTTCTACCGAATATTGCTACACCATTTACAAATTCTTCAGTTGCTTTCCTAAATTGTGGCAATTGCTAGCGTGAAGATGGTAATCCTTATTCTCCCTCGAGCGTGATATTTGATGGTGCAGGAAGTAAGGAGGATGTTGCAGGACTGGAAAAAGAAATATGGCCTCGCCTGTAACTAGGAATGCAGTGGCTGCCCAGGTCCTAAAGAACCCTGTCTATAACGATTGTAGAACGCATGATATATCGAAACGATGGTTAATTCAATCAAAGTTCTCTTGATTTCAGTCTGTTCCTCTTATTTATACTGGTTTATTGGTATTAAATTGTTGGGGAAATCGGGATTAGATAATTTTAATAGTCGGCATTGGCATTTCGTATGGTAATATTGATTCACACATTTTTCCATTTTCAGCCCTCCAAGCAGGTGTCTTAGTGTTCATCTTTCGTGGATAGACTTTCTACAAATTATCAGGAATGTTTATTGTACAACCCACGATATTGTCAATGGATTGATTACAAACCAGCTTTTTTGTTTTCGAGTTACAAAGTAGTAGTACCTTAAACTTTTCCATTTGATAATGATGTGGCTTATTTGACATTTTATATATATACATATATATAAAATTTCCGTTTATAAATTTTTTTCTTAACTTTTGTATTAATGCATACTATTTTTAAAAGAATCTTCAAATAGATTTGTCAAAAAAAAAAAAAACCTCATTCAAAGAAAATGCAGTTTTTTTAAAAGTTGCTTTTTGGTGGGGGAAAAAAATTAAGAAGGAATGGGGAGGTAACGAATTTGCATTAATTTTGAGAAAATGAGGGTTTTTTGTTTTCTTTTTTTTTCTCAAAATTCTCTGTTCCATGTGATTTATAATAGCTCTCACATGGAGGTGTGCAATAACACATGTGGTCTCTATATTTGGCATTGATCTCGTCTCTCAGGCATGATCTTGAGCTCGATACTTGTGTATATAAAAATTATGTTGGGAGTCGAGACGTGAACGTAAGGGCAAATTGAATTAACACGAATATCGATTGAGTATTAAATCTAATATTTAAAAAAAAATTAAATACAATTTGAGAAACTTGACTTTATTTATCACATACTTTACAAGTG
The DNA here is from genome assembly GCA_019593545.1 of Apocynum venetum. Taxonomy (NCBI): domain Eukaryota; kingdom Viridiplantae; phylum Streptophyta; class Magnoliopsida; order Gentianales; family Apocynaceae; genus Apocynum; species Apocynum venetum. The sequence continues at coordinate 15,375 of SRSM01000783.1, read as the reverse complement.
TGAGAAACAATATTTTAAATTTTTTAAAAAACAAATACAATCTTGCATTTTTGAAATGTGAAAAAACAACTAGGAATGACAATGAAATGGATATTAACATTAATTCGCTTCAATTAGGCCCGTTGAAGTAATTCGCTTAATTATGCCCATTGAAGTAGGGGATTCCTCAAATTTAAAGGGGCTGGGGTCGGGGATGAGTTTTAAAAATGGGGATTAGTGGGGACGGGGATAGGGGCGATGATTGATTTTTCCTCACTAAAGTCCCGTCCCTGCAAATCCCGACTTCGACTTTAGTTTTATTTTTAATAAAAATATTATTTTATCTCTAATATTTTTTAAAGAAAAATTATCTTATCCATTTGGTTACTTAAAAAATTAAATAAATGAGTTTATATTATTGACTAAGTAATTGTTAGTCATATTATTAACTATATTAATATAATATTATTTATGTAATTATATGTGAACATTTTTTTAAAAAGTGTAACTATAATTTATATTATTAAATATATTGATTTATATAATTTTATATTATTAACTATATACTTAACTAATTATGAATTTATATTATTAACTTTTGTAGATTGCAATGAATTTATATTATTAACTAAATATTTATTGATATCACGAGTCAAACGGGGTCAAAGTATAGTCAAACGAGGTCAAAGCGAAATCAAACGGGATCAAAGCAGAGTCAAATGGGGCGGGGATGAAGCGAAGGCGGATAATGTAAAGCGGAGGCGGGGCGGGGATAAAGTCTCTTTTCAAATTTTTGAAATGAAGATGAGGCGGAGATGTGAATTAGTATTTAAAGTTGTGGTGGGATTGGAGGTGGGGGACTCCGGCCCCGATTCACCCATTGCCATCCCTAGAAACAATGCGTGTGTGTCTCATTTTCAAAGATAAGATGGATTTCTCTAAAAAGATAGATGGCACTTTTGTAATTTTTCTGATATTTTCTGTTCGTTATTTGGTTTTTTTCCAACAATATATATGTTAGTTTTTAAAAATAAAAATAATTGCAACAAAATTACTATGACTTTTATTTATTTGTTTTGTTTGCTTGACTATTTCATCATAAACCCTAAACTCCTATAACTCTAAAACCATAAAACCTCAACCCCTTTTCATGACTCAGACTTTCGTTAAAATGGCACAATTCAATAGATAAAGGGCACTTGCAGGGCTCTACAAACAATTTCCTTTTTCTCTCGATTAAGCTTAATCAATTACAAATCCAAAAACCCTAAAATAAATTAACGAGAAGCAATTAATTGAGGTCAATTAAGATAAAGAAATTGACGATAAATCCGTTGCAAATACCCTTTTTAACTATATTTGCAATATGGACGAATTGTGCCGTCATAAAAACGGACTTAGATTTTAGTATCAAATGACTCTTGATTAACCACGAATCACTTAAATGCTTCTTGATTAATCTTTATAATTGAAGGCATTTTGATATGACTAAAGTTGTTGCAATGGCTCTACTATCAATTTACTTTTCTCGATTGAATTCAATCAATTACAAACCAAAAATCCCTAAAACCCTAAACCCTTAAATCCACAAATTGTAAATCATAAACCCCTAAAAACCCTATATCATTGTTTATGGCTTAAGGGTATATAGGTTTGAAGGATTAAAGGTTTAGGACTTAGGGCTTTTTAAAAATATTTTAACATGTATTTTTTCAATTAATTTTAAACAACAAATAGTGAAAATCATAATCGAAGAAATAAAAAAGTTTCATCATATCTCTGGAAAATACGAGATTATATTTTATAAAAAGAAATTTTTTAAAAATTGTTTCTTGAGAGATTGAAATTGTTCTTTTTAAAAAATATATTAATAAACATAGTTTGTTGCATTTGCAAAATGTGAAATAGGTAAACTTACGACTTCTCTCATAGTCAACTTTATCTCTTTTGGGTCAACCTTATTTTGATTTTTGAGTAAATTATCGTTACTTGTCATAAAATAATTTTTTAAAAGAAGTAATTTGAAAGGAGAAAAAGAAAAATAGAATAGAGCGATTTATCAGTGACCACAGGAAAGCGTTACCCAAAGTGAGCAAAACAAGAAATGGCAGTGGCGCTCTCGCCAGCCACTTCTTTCCGGTTTAAATCTCTCTCCGCCGCCCGAATCCTTGCCTTCTGCCGGAAAACCACCATCTCCATTCCCTCTTTACACTCTCACGTGAAAGCCCCAGCTCTTTACTCCACTCCATTTTGCTTACATCCTCGCCGGAGGAGCTTCTGCTCTATAATCTCTGCTGCCCTCTCCTCCGGCGAAGCTACCAAGACTGAAACTTTTGACAAGAAAGGAACTAAAGTAGGCGATAAAGTTGGGGAATTTCGGAAAAGGCTGAGAATTGCGGACATCAAAGGCGGCCCTGATGAGGGTCTTAATCGTTTGGGTGAGACTTTGATTGTTAGGGGTTGGGTCAGAACACTTCGTATGCAGAGCAGTGTCACTTTTATTGAGGTATTCTTTGCAATTTAGGATACTTCATCTTTGAGTGATGAGCGAGATTCTTTTCTCGGTTGCTCTGTAATTGGAGTTTCTCAAAATAGAAAAACAGTTATTTCAAATTAATTACTTGTATAATGTGGTACCGATGCCTCTGCATATCCTTAGAAGGCTCTTTGTTTTGTTGGGTATTGATGTTTTTTCGCTTTTGGTAGTAAAACCTACTATGTTAACGGCACGTGTGCTTTTGCAAGCTTGTGGAAGGTCAGAAATTTATGTTTATTGACTGTTTGTCTATGTGAAAATCTAAAAACCTGCCTTTACATATCTTGAGTTTTTACTTTTATTTGCGTTTTTATGCCATTGAAGTTCATAATTTATAGTTTATATGGTCTCTATGTTGAAAAAAATCCAAATTTTCTGTACACCTGTGAATGCCTTATGGAATTTCAGTCTTATGATTTGCGTGTGAATATGAATATCTGTTGTGTGAGAGTTGAAGCTTATTTATTCTTCTTTTCTTTTTTGTTTATTACAAAATATTTGGTTTATCTGTACTTGTTTGGTAGTTCATATCATTATAGATGGGTTACTGAATGTAGTCTCTGTAAGCTTAGGTTAATGATGGTTCCTGTCTTTCGAATATGCAATGTGTTGTGAGTTCAGAAGCTGAAGGTTATGATCAGGTACACGTTCCCTTTGAAGAAAACTCATTTCTTCATGACGGTAGTATATGTTTTTGGTACTTCCTGAGCATTTGTATTTCGAAATTTTATGTGAGCTTTTTATGCCACTGGCTATCTTCTTACAGCTCTTGCTGTCTTGCAGAAAGATCCCAATAGTTAAAATAGTCTTTACATGCATAGCCATATATGTACATAGGGCACACAAAAAAGATACACAAGGACAGCCTTCAATTGATTCAGGAATAGCTATTCTCTGACTTTATAGCATTGAAAGCATTGAAGATTCAGTTCTCCACTCCTGAAACAATGAGAAAAAGAAACCATTAAGTTTCCCATCTCACAAATATAGGAACTGGCATCTATGATTCTTTACCTTTAACTTCATCAAATCATACTGTATTTTAGTTTCCTTATTTTTTTAACCTTTTACTCTGAGTTGTTTTCTAATGAAACTATAGATATATATTTATATATTTATTTGTCTGGATATGTTACTACATCTGTTTTTTAAGAAGGCATCAGCTATTTTCAAATATGGCTTAGAAGTTAGAAGTTTTCAAGTATATAACTTCATAGATAGGAAATATCACAAATGACAGTGGAAAACATGCGGGGTGAAGCGCATGTGGATGATTCAGATGTATGCGTAGCTTAGCATTCTAGGCTATTTCCACCTTTATAACAATTTCATTTGGTACTTCCCTGGTATATTTTTCTGGTGTCTACTTCCTATGTGCTAACTAATATGTGATTTGCATTTTGGTGTTGTGTTTCCTCTTTCAAAACATTTTGATAGGTCGAGAGTGGCGGGATTTCAACTGGTGCATCAATATGGGTACAAGGTGTTGTTGTAAATAGCCAAGGAACAAAGCAAAAAGTAGAGTTGAAGATTGAGAAACTTGTTATGGTGAAGAACTCATTTCCTAGTGTTGCCAAGTATTTAATGATTTTTCCCCTTTGTGGCTATGTTGTGTTGTATGAAGTGGCAAGTGCGGTTATATTGCATCCATATTTTTCTGTTTGTCCTTGTAACAACCTTGTAATGCTTGTAATTTGGTCTGCTTATGTATAAGGTTTTGTGAAAGAGGTGTCAGTATTAAATTACTGAGACTATTCTAAAATTGATTTTGTCTATTTTTATTCTCATGATTTCTTTTAGAAAAAAAAAATACTGTTATATATTCTGTTGAGTCTTATTTATCATTGTATTATTAGGTGCCTGGTAAAAAATGTACTACTCTACTTAGGGAGAGAGTACACATATAGCCAACATGTATTGGTGGAGTATCATAAATCTACTGCAAAAGAAAGAGTTCAATAAGATTTTTCAGTTCTGTTGTCGTTTTAGGATAAATTGATTTTTCTTGATGATTTAACTGATCCAAATGGGTTGAAGTATACATGGACTATCTTTCAACACTTGGACCATGGGAACTTAGAAAACTAATATCTTGAAATACTTTTTTTTCCAACTTATTTCAATGCTTTATTTTGCTTTTTTGTGCTTTGCTCATCTCCAATCAATTTGGCAGGTTGGTAAGAGTGATCCTTCCTTTCCCATCCAAAAGAAAAGGGTTAGCCGAGAATTTTGAGAACTAAGGCTCATCTTCGCCCTAGAACAAACACCTTTGGTGCAGTGAGATTCTCTCTTCTTTAGTTTGCACTTTTATTTCACAGTAGCTTGTATAAATGCATGCTTGTCTTTGAATATACTTTGTGATGCAATCATGTTGCTAAAGTTCCTTGATGAAATTAAATTCTAAGGATCTCTTAAAAAAAATGTTTGTATGCGGAATGTGCCATAAACTTTCCAATGCTTTTGTGTTATTGAAATGGGGGCATTATGGACTGTGAAACCTCAGAACACTAAGTTCTTGAAACACTTAATTTGTTCTTCACTTATTGTCGATGCTTATTTCGCTTTTTCTTGCAAGTTGGTAAGAGCAACCCTTCCTTTTCCAAAATAAAAGGGTCAGCATAGAATTTTTGAGAACTAAGACTGATATTTCTGAGAGATACAATGTTTTCAAAAACTTTTTAGAATTTTGAAAACCGATGTTGTTTATGTGCTGTATTTCCTGTCCTGAGCCTTTCAAGGTTGAGATCTTGGTTTTCAAGTTGACTCTTTCACTCTCTTCATCTTTGAATGTCATTACAAGTGTCCTTCTCTGGTGACTTTTCTGGCCTATCTCCTTTTAGATTTAATTGTTATTGAAAATATTGAATTTTCTCTTCTTTTTTGTGGGCATTTAAGTATTGAGTATCAACTCATTGATTGTCTTTTCTAAAGTCTAATGAAGCTCTCTGTGATTTACCCTTGATGTTTTGTTATCCTCTCTCTCAAGCATGCAACTTTTGATTGAAAATCTGACAATGTTGTGCTATTAGGTTGCAAGGGTGAGGAATGCTTTGGCTTATGCCACACACCAGTTTTTTCAAGACAATGGATTTGTTTGGGTCTCTAGTCCGATTGTTACAGCTTCAGACTGTGAAGGTGCTGGTGAACAGTTCTGTGTGACAACCTTGGTATTTGCTACTTCTCTAGCTAATTTTTATTCTGATGTATCCTCTGACTTAGAGCAAAGATATGAATTATTTTGAAGATTTCTTTCCAAAGTAGAAGCTGCATTGGAATATTGTGAGCCTTCCCATTATTTCTTTTATTTTTCTCCCTTCCTAGCATGGAGTTGGCATCTATTTCTTGGTGGGCATGAGAAGAGCAGGTTTGAGTTTTCTTAAGAGTGCATCTTTTTTCTTTAAGAACACAATTTGAATTGCAGCCTATGTTGTGAATATGGAATTATACCTAATTTCCCCTTCTTTTCCATCAAGGCTAGATTACTTATATGATAGAGCCAAGATATTTCAGTGTTGATTTGTTATAAGCTTTCTATTAAATCCGCCTTGTGTAACTTAGATATGTAATGTTCAGAAATTGTGTTAGTGGTATTATATGAAAATCATTTCATAATTAAATGTCTAAGAATCTTATAATTTAGATTGAGTAATACTATTCTTGTTGCAAATTTGGTCTCTTCATCATATCTAACTTTGCATTCCATGGAACAGATTCCAAGTTCCGAAGAAGTTACTGATTCTCCAGTGGCAAAAATTCCTAGAACTGCAGAGGGTTCAGTTGATTGGTCGCAAGTAAGCATTCAACTATTAGATTATCTTTTACTTGTTTCTGCAATAAACAGGACTTTCATGTCTAGTCTGCCCATAGTTGTAGGTTACTTCATTGATTAACTGACTTATTGTGAATAATTACCAAGATTTTGCTTTTATATTTTGGGATAAAATACTGCTTTACAATCCTAATAAATGTTTAAGTATTTGTTCTTGTGTATCTCATATCTCTGACATTTTAATATTAGTTGAAATGCGAGCTAGCAGATCGTGTAGATTACTATCATCAAACCTTGTTATGAGTACTGTTCTTACGGGGAAACTGTAATATCTTGATTATTTATTTTAGTGCTATGTTATTTTACATGGTTAGTTGGAAATTACAACCAAGAAAATGAATCATGCTATGTTTAGAGAAATAGAGTATTACCTCAATTGTAGTGTATCACTATTTTGTCATGTTGATACGTACACAAAACCATATCCTTCCTATGGAGTGATTACCTCCAAATTTTAGAATTTTTATGAAGTACATTAGAAGAGTGAGATGGCTAAGGATGGTCTAGTTAATGAAAAGACTGAATAGCAGAGATGTGAAATTGTGCCAAAATTAGCAATGAAACAGACTCTTTTTTAGTGTGGAAAGGTTAATCTTTCTGGGTTTTCTCCATGATGGTCAAAAGTCTTGTGAAACAAGTGTTCAAGTTGGATTTGTCTATTGAGTCTATTCTGTGAAAAATGTTTTTAGACTGATTCAGACTTTATTTTCTTTCAGGTTTCTGCTGTTTGCTTCTACATCTTGTGTGTGGTCTTAGACTTGGGGCAGGGGTTTTGGGAAAATTTGGATTACTTTTATAAATAGTTCTTGAACTTGTTTAATAGGTTGATTGACTGCATGCCTCTATTTTTTATTGTTCAGAAATGTGTATTTTATGGTGACAGGATTTCTTTGGAAAACCAGCATTCTTAACTGTATCAGGTCAACTCAATGCTGAAACTTATGCCACTGCACTTTCTGATGTATGACTTCTCCAACTTGCATCCAGTTGATCTGATTCCTATTTCCTCTCTTTTGCATTCGTCTAGATCAACTGCGATTTTTCTGTTTCTGTTCTTGCTTGTTGCCTCTTAGCAAAGTCAGACACTTTTTACAGGTGTATACATTTGGTCCCACATTTAGAGCAGAAAATTCTAACACTTCAAGACATTTGGCTGAATTCTGGGTATGTTGACTTTATAATTCACTTGGTTTATGTTATTAATATGTGCTATATGGTTAAGGCAGCTAGCATCAGTATGCTAAAAGCTGGTTTTTTCTTGTCTAAGATGATTGAACCAGAACTTGCATTTGCTGACTTAGATGATGACATGGCCTGTGCAACCGCCTATCTCCAGTATGTAGTATGTTACTTTTCATATCTATCATTAACTTGTCACATATCTGAGGCATTTTTTTGTTTTTACATGTTCATCTAGTGAGCATCTATATAATTGAACTAATATGTTTTTTTTTTTTTTTTCATGGAAGGTGCAATATGTTTTAGAAAATTGCAAGGAAGATATGGATTTCTTCAATACTTGGATTGAGAAAGGAATTATCACCGACTGAGTGTATGATCTGTTCACTAGTTCGTGATGTGTAATTCTTTCTGTTGTTGTGCATGGCTTTAATCTGCATGTTATTTCTTTTAGAAAATTCACCTTTAGGTTATGGACGATGTTATTGCCTTAATGTTTCTTTTCATTAAATCTTATTTTGAACAGGACGTTGCTGAGAAGAACTTTGTGCAGTTGTCCTACACAGATGCAATTGAGCTTCTATCGAAAGCAAAGAAAAAGTTTGAATTTCCGGTAGTAATTTCTCTGACTATTTGAAAACTTATCTATTGGATTCTCCTTCAACTGCTTTTGATAGTGTGCCTATGGTTGGTGGCAAGAGAGATTTTTAACTTTTTGCATCATGCTAATTTGATCTAATACTCCTACCTATTTCAAATTTGCACTTGACAGGTGAAATGGGGATGTGATTTGCAGAGTGAGCATGAACGTTATATTACTGAAGAGGCCTTTGCTGGTTCCCCTGTTATTATCAGAGACTATCCAAAGGCATACCTTTTTCTCTGAATTACAATAATATCAAGTTATATTGATTGTACTACTTCTGAAAGAACTAGTTATTGAAACTTTTCAAAAAATGCTTCAGGATATTAAGGCATTTTACATGCGTGAAAATGATGATGGGAAACTGTTGCAGCTATGGATATGCTGGTTCCTCAGGTAATGCCCATGTCTTAGTTCATTTTGTCAACTGTTTTTGGGGGCGGTGCTGAAAAGGAACATTGATGAGCGTGAAATCACATTCCTTTTACAATCACACAGTTGTGCCCTGAAATTGTATATAGAGGTTGAAAAATATGGTTCTAAATTGTATGCATGCTGTGCCTGCATTATGCATTTGCAGACTATTCTTGGTGCTCACTATTGATTGTGTACTACATCTTTGGTCATGTGGAGTTGTACATATTGTTGATTTTTGCTTGATTGGCATGGGTCTTGTCATAGTGTGGAGGTCACTGCCAGAGAAACAGTAACATAGATGTTTGCTGGTGGAGCACATTGCAAGAGATAAAGTTAGTGCAAGTCCACCATCATGTGATGTGCATTGTTAATTTCAATAAGTTCATGCAGAATAGCTATGTCAATGCTTGGCATCTTTTTGCATTAGTTCCTTGTGAATAGTGCTTTATTGTCAGATTGGTGAACTTATTGGTGGAAGCCAAAGGGAGGAACGCCTTGAGTATTTGGAAACCGACTGATGAATTAAAGCTTAATAGAGACAGCTACTGGTGGTATCTTGATCTTCGTCGTTATGGTTCAGGCAAGTCTTTCTATTTGCTTCCAACTTTAAAGGGTAGCAGTAAGTTCTGGTTTTGATTTTCCTCTTGGCTTCTTTTTCCCCACTTAAGTTGCCCCTCTAGTTGGGGTAGGAGTGGAGATTAGGCTGTTGCTAAATCCTGCTCATGAAGTAGAATTACCTGTTCTTGTGACATTTCTGCACATGAAAGTTCAGCTAGAACTAGTACTCAACCATTTTTATGCATTAGTTTCTTTAACTCCCAAACAAAGTCAATCCATTCTCTTTCATTCTTTTAAGCAACATGACGGTGTTTGATGATTTTGGTCTTTTCTTGTTTGCAGTTCCTCATGCTGGATTCGGGTTAGGTTTTGAAAGACTTGTACAATTTGCAACTGGTATAGACAATATAAGAGATGCAATACCTTTCCCTCGTACGCCTGGATCTGCTGAATTTTGATGGCCAAACTGAGTCATGTTTTGTTTTATTGTTCATATTCTTTATTTTCGTTCCTCTATTTCACCTCAAAGGTCCTCCTGCAAGCCAAAAAGCACCAGAAGCTGTAATTTTGAAAGAGAGGGCTTCTGATAGGGATTTGAGTATTGTGTCAAGTTTAGTTTAGAAGCTTGTGTTTTGTAATATTGTTGACTTCACAAAAATTCTTATAGCATAGTTTGTAACATGAGTCAGAAGTTTGTCATTTTGGGGAATCAATGACATGTCAATTTTGGGGGAATCAATGACATAAATTAATTAACTGGGTTAATCTGGAATATCTTCATGTGAAATAATTATTCAGATGTGTAGGCATTTCTGGGTGGTGGTTTGTTTGATGTTGTGAATGCTACTGATACCCAATCTTGGGATATTTGATTGCAGCTGTTTAGTTTCTACTCGCCAGATAATGTTATGTAAATTTAGGCACCTTGGCTTTGTACTTGTGTCAAGTGCCACAGAATGATTGCTTTCGATTGATCTTGGATTGTCCTTAAAAGACGTCAGGAGGGATATTCTCATTTCAAATAGCTACAATGCTAAAAGTGATTTACCCCTTTCTGGGGGAAAGTTTCAAATGCTGCGGAGGAAAAACTGTGACAGATGTAAATTCATGTGTAGATTTTGGAAATGAAAGACGGAACAGCGGAACATCTTGAATCAAGTGGCATGCAATAGTTCATCACATCCAGTTTTATAATTCAGATATAAATTTAAAAGAGGAAGACCGACGTTTCTTGACCGATCATCTTCTAGTCTAACAAGGAGCCAACTTTATTTGTCAGCATAATGCTCTATTATCCCTTGAGAAGTTCTCTTCTGACTTCTTGAAGGGACAGTCCTTTCTTGAATAAATGAATAAAATGACCTGTACAGTGGTGCGCTCCTGCAATCTCTGGAATATTATAACACCAAGTACCTAAAGAGGACCGCATTGGTGTATACGTTTACAGGAGATGAACAAAACCTATGTCTAAACTACAGTAAAACTTTTGAAACAATCAAATAAATTCTTTTCAACACCACAATGGAGAGAACAGCTCTAGAGCATATGATGACACAAGTGAGCCTCTTGGGGGTGGTGAGGAAAATTTGTGTATATAATCCATCGAATCTCTTCAATTTACTGCCATTTGTGCAGAGAAATCAAACCAGGTTCGTCCCCCACCCTGGAGATATTTTTCTCAGTAGAACTTCATATTTACATCATAATTACCTCAAAGTTCCACTTCATGAAGGTCATCCCCAAACTACACCACTGGCTGATGAGTGCATTGAAGAATCATTTGGCATAAACGTTGATGGTGGCATACCTAACATCTCTCCCAAAGGTTTTACTTCTGCCGTGTTGGGAGTTCCTAAATTCACATCAAAACTTCCACTCCAAGATGCAGTACGCCGGGGAGTAAGTTGCAAGGGAGCCATTGACAGATGTCACTTGGAAGGGATGTGACCCATGCTTCCAAATCTTTGCTTAGATGACAGGGATGAGGGTACAGGTGACTGGAACGAGTCATTGATGGAGTTTGAGGTACTTCCATTATTGGCTGAAGCATCTTGCAAGTTGTCTGAATCATTGTCAATCCTCTCTTCGAGAGAGGATGCAGGCGTGGGGACAAAGAATTTGGGGTTGCCACTTGCAGCAGGTTTAATGGAAGGAATAGAAGGAGACTGGAACAAGTTTGCTTGGTTTCCCACCGCCCTGGTTAAAGGTGTCCACGTACCTGCCAAAAAAATCATTCAAGAAAGAGAGATCTCCATGTTTAGGTTCAAAAAGTGAAACCCCAATATGATCTAAAAGCTATATGTCCTATGCATCAAGGACATAATCACAAAATTATCCACGTTTTAAAACTAATACAGAAAGGATGCAAGATGATAAAACTGGGCCATGGAATGCATAAAAGGAGGCCTGTTCTCAGTTGCTTAAATAAGATGCTTTCAGCTTTTCTGAAGCCAAAAGCTACTTTGGGCTGTTATTATTGCTTCAATTTCCTTCAGTTTAAAAGAGGCTGGAAAAGCCGTTTTGGTAAGGCAAGCTAGAAGGTGCTTTTCAAAACTACTGTTAATCAATTTTGTTAGAAAAATGAAAAATCATAAAGCAACATTTGTCAAAAGGTATTAAAAAAGCATCAGCAAAAGAGAACAAGCCCAATGTCTCAAATCAACATTCCACAGGCCAGTAAGTGAAATGCTGCACCTACAACAAGGCCATCAGAGACAAGGCTGTATAACACCATAGTTATTACAATTTCCATGTACAATCAGGAAATTAAACAAGGAGGCTTCACATCTCTGTATGTCCTAAAATGATTTTGACCAACAAAATTGCTCTAGCATACCATGGAGCAACAAAAATTAATCTAGGATGGTTCAGGAAAAGCTATTAGCTTACCGGGAGCGAACACCTATCCGAGCACGTGCTGAAAATTGATTGGAGGCAGGTGGAAGTGGAGGCATTCCTGAACCATCCATGGTAGGGCTTTTGAAATCTGGGCTTCCGTTGCTAACTGTACCTTCAGTTTTTAATGCTGTCTTCAGGTTGTAATCTGACATCCCATTTTGAAAAGTTGCAGTGGTTGGTGGTGGTGGTGGAAGGGCTGTTTTCCTCTGCTGGAGGTTCAGCACCTTCCTCTACCCATCTCTTCAGCTTCTCGTCATAATAAAACTTATTTTTTCACCAAGTTTTGCCTATACAATGTCACAAAGGCAAGGAATGTAGAAAATTCAACATAAAACCAAGACCAGGCTTTCTTTTCCACAAGCTAAAAGTATATACACAGAATTTGTTATAAACCGATAACATGAACTTACTTGACGGCCTTGTCGCGGTCTCAGGACTAGACCTACAGTCTTCTGAAGGAGCTGGGAACCAAAACCAAATCGTCCGAAGCGAGAGGTACCTCCACCTGATGTTTCACCTTGTGGATGGTGGAACTTGCTTCCTTGGATGAATCCACCTGGCCCTGTAAAAGTTCACACGACCAATATTTTTTCAACCAGATTGAACCATGATAAATTTACCAATTGAAGAGTTCAATATGCATTTTATATGGAATAGGTACCTGTCTGGGACTCCTGCCGAAATCAGGCTCAGAAACACTTCGATTATGCATTGTCATTCTATTGCTATCGGATGCCCATTCACTAATGGGCTCCATAGATGCTGAAGGCATCAATGAAGACATTGCCATTGTTGATTGACTAGCTGAGACCCTGGATCCCATTTGGTGATGCAGTTCATTACCAGATGAACCATTTCCCAGTGTAGGAACAGGGGGTGGAAGACCCCCTACCACTCTATGGGCAGTAGAATCAAATAGGTTGAGCAGTTTACCCACCAATTTTGCAGGAGCCAGGTTTGTTGAGAATCCTCCCTGAATATTCAGTGTCTCACTTAAATATTCAAAAAAGACTTAATAGGCAAAATCAGCAGACAGAGAGGTACCTGCTGGTGAGTTCTTATCCTTTCCTCAAGAGATGACACCAACTGTCGCAGTGTTTCTACCTCAGGAGCTCGACCAGTTTTTAGTGATTTCAGTACCGACTGACAGTACCTGAATCAACATTATTTTGCTAATTAAACATTAAAAGAGTAAGCCATAGCCATTAATAAAATGCTAAAGCTTTTTCTTCATACTTTAGAGCATCTGATATCCTTCCAACTTCAGCCAACATGTATGCATAGACGAGCTTATATGGTTGAAAAGGAAGAAGGATGGACTGGGAGTTTCCTAGTACCTTTGAGTATTCGTATATCTCAGTTCTCTGTCACACGCAACAACACATTACAATAAAAACCTTTAAATTGCAACTGAAATACATCAGAAAGTAGACTTCTCTGCAAACGAAGAAGTTCCATACTTTTTCCTTTTAAGAGAAATAAGGCAATAACAGTCAAAGCAACTCAATAGCACCTGAATAGCCTCTGGACTAGCATATGTTCGAGGGAACTTCCAATGATTGGCACCAAGTAGACACATTCTTGCAGCATTCGAATAAGGCTCAAAGTTTGCTTCTGCAATTAGGTAGCATATGTGTGCAGCAACAACCTGCAGGGTCAAGGGGATAGAGAACAATTCAGCAAAACAAGATTCTTGAAACATGGGGGAAAGCATTATTAGAAAATTAATAGTGCAAATACTTACATCATTTTTCTCCTTCCACATACAATCTCCCAGGTGAATAAGTACAAGTTCATCATCTTTTGTCCTGTTCGCGGTTATCATGGCCAAATTTTTTCCCAGTCATCCAACATGCCGTTGGCACCAAACTTGAAAACCAAAAAATGCCCAGAATAAATGGGAAGAATATTTATGCTTATATTCTCATGTTTGAAAGAACCCAAAATAGCACAGGAGAAATTAAAAACTATCAAATAGCTAACTTCCCCAACTAGAGAGTTAATAACTGATATCACTGTAGTGTAGATATATGATCCTCATAGGAAAGTAAGTAAATCCAAATATTCAGGCACAAGATACCTGTGCTTGTTGTTGGGCAGCATTTACAGCGCTAGATATGCTAACGTTAGTGGAGGCATCCATCCCAAAAACATCTTGTGGCTGTCCAGCAATTAGTAGGCACAACGTCCGCAAAGGTGAACCAGGTACTAACTGGCGCAGTGCCATTTGCTTCACAGTATCAACATAGAACTGCAAAGAGTATTGAAAAATAAAATAGCATAAGTAAGAATAAATGCATGGGTGGGTGGGGGGGTGTGTGTTGTGAGAGAGAGAGACCTGATCCCCGAGTTGTGCAGCAAGAACGAGAGCAGGACCCCACAGCTGACCTTCCTGTGCACACTGCAAAGCATCTTTCTTCCTCCCAGAAACCAAAGGCCCTGAACTTCAGCAGCAGTGGCCTAACAATATAATGCAAATATTAGCACTTTAAATAAATATTCATAATATGCCAAGTGCCAAAACATACCTTCATCTGCCCTTCAGAGGCAATTTCTGCAAGCATGGGGCAATAGCACCATATTCATTAAATTGTCTTTTGGCAGATGCAAAGAGTTTGGCAACTGCTGCTTCTGGAATATCATTTTCCTAGTAATATGCACCACAAAGACCCATACAACAAATTAGTTATCAGTAGTGAACTCAAAATCATAATATTTTTTTTAGAAGAAAGCAGTTGGACAGATTACCAGATAGTGCAACTGCTAAGGTAGGGGAGACAGTGACAGATAACCCAAAAATGTACACCATGAGATCACATGCAATAATTTTTTGGTACAATCTAGCTATTAGCTACCTAGTGGACAGATATATCGCATGTGTAACAATTGAATTGCCAAGATCAATTTTTCCAAGAATTTCAAGCAATTTTCCAGTCCCCAATATCTTAGAACCACTACTACAAAGGTGTTTCACGTTGCACACTGAAGTGGAGCATAGCATACAAACAAATCCATTGTCGTACATCAGATAATAAACTCATCAATAATACAAATAATCAGATTAAAGGAATTTTATCAGAGTAAATAGGTAATATACCTTCAAAGGATCAGAACCAAAAGAAGAACGAAGTCTGCCGTATACTGACAAGATATTTTAGCAATGACAGAAGCAACTTCAAGACGTCTGCTTTCCCATAGTCCCATATCAGGAGATTCAGAGTTTGAAATCCTTTCATCAATCCATCTATTCAACTCCTTACTACTAGCACTTCCACCAGTAAGAGGACCAGGGAAAGATTGTTGGCAAAGAGCATAAAAGTAATTAGAAGCACCCGA
>SRSM01000782.1:0-50381 GCA_019593545.1 Apocynum venetum | reverse complement strand
AACATTCTATTTTATCTTTTATGATTTAAATTTGTTGAAGTTGATATGACATAGTTCTAACATTCAATATGTAATGTCAAAACTGTTTTAGTGTTTTTGAGCCAAAATAAGATTATAAATATATTGTTTGTTTATACATAGTTTAATAAATTTATTTTTTCAATCAACATAAAATCATAAATTTTAAAAAAATTATAAATTTTCGGATCATTTTGACTCATTGGCCTATGACCTATATAGAAGCTGAACTGAATATTTCAGACCGTATAATTTCAGTCCGACCCAATTATACCGCTGGTCGAAGCCGACCCGCCCATTTTGCCACCCCTATTTGTAGAGACTAGAGGGTGGGTTTAAAAATTTTACTAAAAATGGCAGAAATAGCCCCTTTGTTTTTTTGTTTTTGTTCTATCTGTTTCTCCAGTCCCTTCTGGCGCGTGTTCTCGAAGCAGACTTTTTCTATATATTTTTATTTTTCTTTTATTTTCTTTTTTTTCCATGGGATAAGCATGGTTTCTGTTGATTGCCCCTTCTGATTTCCATTGGAGGGTTGGTGGGTGGCGTTTCTCTTGTAGTCTACTCACTTCTGCCGTACTTCTGCTTCTTTTCTCTGTTTGTGATTTTCATTTTCTTCCACAAGTTTTCCAGGGTAAGTTGTTTTTTTTGTCCTTCTTTTCATATTTTTTCTCTTCCTCAAGTTCCTTTATTGTCTTCGAGTATTGGTTGATTAGTTGTTTTCTGCGATTTTTCAAACTATTTTGTGATTTTTTCCGCATGCATTTTCTGCGGTTTTTGTTTCTTGGTTTTATTAGCAAGATTATCATCTACTGATATATACATTTGAATTCCCGAATCAATGGTTGGTTTACCCTCTTGGGCAATAAACTAGAAACCTTTACTAGAATGCTGTAGGCTGTAAAAACGATTTCATCAATACAATTGATGTCATCTTTTGTCAGCTCATTTGATAGAGCTGTTTGCCGTTCGTTTGATGGATCAGAGAAAGGAGCGGCTGCCAAAACAAGTGAATCATTAAATTGAAGCTAGAAGGTTTTCATATATTATCATCTTATTGTTTTTGCTCCCTTGGGATTTCTATCAGCTTCTCTCTTCCCGTCTCCTTGTCCTTTTTCTTTTTCTTTTTTGTCACTACGAAGAAAAGTTGCCCAATCCATGGCTGAGCACTCAGATGATTTAGACCAACTGTTGGACAGTAAGCAATTTCACAGAAATTATGGGCATAGTTTTTTTCCCTTTCTTTTTGAAGTTATTTGGGTTTGAAGATTCGATTTGAATAATTTCAGGTGCTTTAGATGATTTTCAGAGCCTCAACCTTACTGCCTCTTCTCAAAGGTTTAATCTTCTTTCACTATTAGTCTTGAGACATACCGAGTTGCACTGTAATAGGTTTCTGTGTGTAAGGTTTTGATTATTATTATTTGGGGTATGAAAAAAAAAGGGCTGTTATTTTGTTGAGTTATAGGAGTGAGGATAATGGAGGAAACAAGCAAGAGAATTCTTCTATGCCTAGTGAGGTACAAGGGCTCGGAATGGGTTTACCAGATTTGAGAAGTAAGAAAAAGGGGAAACAAAAGGTTGCAAAGGAATCTCATGCTTCAGAGGCTCTTGATAAGCTAAGAGAGCAGACCAGAGAGGCAGTTAAAGTGTTGGAATCTGTGTCGGGGCCAAAATCAAGTGGAGAGAATCTTGGCAATGATGCAATGATGGAGGAATGGGTGAAGCAATTTGAAGAGCTTGCTGGTTCCCAGGTATCCTCTTATGCGTTCTTCAACTTCAACTATACTAAGTTTACCTTAAGAAGATAGTGAATCTAGTTTCTCAAAATGACATCTCTCAGAAAATTGTTGTAACTATACTAGATTTATTACAAGCCGTTGCTGCTGCTACTTGTTGTGTACTCATCAGCTATGAATAATATCTAGATGCTTGATTTTGTTGTGATTTGTCTTTGCAAAAAAATTGAATAGCAGCCTTGTCTTAAGGACTATATAACTCTTGTTATGATGGTTTTTTTTTTTTTTTGTTGATCTAGTCACTTTCTAGTAGACTGGCATAGAAGATATCAGAATTGTTTTTGACTATTTGGCCAATTTAGCTTTAATGACATTGTAACATTTGATTGTGTGAATTGGTATGTGTGTTATTTTTCTGCATTTTTTAGGCAATATATCAGTTATTTGAACTCGAAAGTACCTATGAGTTTAACATCCCCGTGTGAGCTAGTCTGTTTCCTGGCTTCATATAGACATTGACATTCCTTTGTTTTTCAGTAACTTTAAATGGTTGACATGACGGAGATGTCAAGTGTTACAGTGGTTTACTAGCAGATTTGTTGTGGTTATATCATTTTATTCGTTGATGAGAATGCATGGATATCTAAATTAATCGTGTATCCATAAACTTAAAAAAAGGTACAATCTTTTGGAGATATCCCATAGGATGATGAGATTCTGTCATTTCTCCAGCTGAATGCTTATGTCATTCTTTGTAGTTGGATTTTTCCTATTTATTGCACCTTCTAAATGAGAATGGGGTTAGTTGCTTTGTACAAGAATAAAGTGAGGATAATAGAATTCATTATAGTTTCAAGTGATTTGTTCATGCCTGGTGTACAATTACATGCTATAATATGCTATTGAATATTTGACCTCAAAGTATTGATAATTACATTGTCATCTTCTTTTTTGTTTATATTTTTTATCATGTGGTGATTGTCTCAGGATATGGAATCCATTGTGGAGACTATGATGCAACATCTTTTATCTAAAGAAATACTTCATGAACCTATGAAAGAAATTGGTGAAAGATATCCAAAATGGTTGGAAGACAATAAAGGCAAACTCAGCCGTGAAGAATATGAAGGGTTTTTGCGCCAGTATCAACTTATTAAAGACCTAATTGAAGCTTATGAAACAGAGCCTGAAAACTTCAACAAGATTTTTGAGCTCATGCAGAAAATGCAAGAGTGCGGGCAACCCCCTAGTGATATCATGCAAGAGCTAGCTCCAGGCCTCGATTTGTCAAGCCTTGGACAATTGTGAGTACCTTGAAGTCCCATGGGTAGTGAAATACTAATGTCTATTTTTTCTTGAATTTCTTGTTAGCAGATGCATTAACATTCTTTTTTTCTTTTACATTTTCTTTATGCGAGTCTTGCCTTCCATTAGTTGAGCATAAGGGGATGATATTATATTACTTTGAGAAAAGCATTTGGGGGGAGGGGAAGTGACATCAACAGTTCTCTGTGTACTTTCAAAACTAATGTACAACCAGCGAGAAATCCGCGTCTTTCTTCAACCTATGTGCTTGAGAATCAATCATTAGTTTTATGTGTACTTTCACCAAGCTAAAGCTAATACATGGTTTCAATTGCTTTCGCAGATCTCCAGAGATGCTTGAGTCGCAATGCTCAATCATGTGAGATGCCTACTGCATTGCCGTTTGCCATTTAAGCACAATTTTAGTACTGCTACTTCCAGAGGAGATATCTATAGTTTGTTTTCATTACAGAATGTTATACCCTAAATAAATTCAGGTTCTCAGATTATTCTTTTTCCTTTTATTCCCTAATAAAATTAGAAGCTTTCTAGTAATGAGAGTTGCATTGATAAAAAACTACTTGACCCACTAGGTTGATCATACAATTGGATATGTGATTACATGAAAGAATTAAAAAATGAAAAGAATATGATATTCAGCCATCCAGGAATGTATGGAGAAGTTTAGGCATCTGTTGGGGCAATCCAATGCCTTCCGTTTACAAAGCTCTTCACAAGGAATGGGTGGGCTGACTCGAAATCCAGCTCTCGGGCCCACGAAACACCACGGACTGCTACAGAACCTGGGCCCCAACATTTATATACTCCAAAAAATACAGTCCTGCAAACGCAATAAATACAAAATGACAAATTAAAAGTGAGATATTTATATCCGTGAATCTTATAGGTGAAAATAAAATATGACGTTAAAAAAATCAGAAAAGAAAGCGATGTTACTTGTTCTTGTTGCTGACGTGGTCCCAGTCATCCCAGCCACCATGTGCAACAACGTTATCAAAATATGTATAAGAAAAGACGATCCGTGAATACTGGCCCATAGCACGGCCCACATAAATTGGGCCAGTGACCTGTTACCTTGCAGCGGACAAAAGCGAAGCCAGTTTTCTCATCTGGAGACTTTCTATCTTGGGCTGCTATTGATCCGAATCTAGTGGCTATAGAGTGTAGTTCACAATCCTGGAACCAATCAAAGTTTGGAATTAATTTATGTAAGCAAATATTATTATAGTCTACAATAATATTGCCTTTTGACTTAAGAATCTTGCCAGGGTCTTAAAAAAGACTAGAAAATGATTGCGTTCTACTAATAATAATCATGGTTATGCATGCCACAGCTTAGAGAATTTAAAAACATATTACTATCTAATACCAATAATCACTTTGATTTCATCTTTCGGCCAAAATAGATTCTATAGTAAGCTTTGTTCCGTCTGATTTTCTATTCCTTTTTTTCAGTTTCTTTGTGTGGAAACCAACTCATTAATGGAACAAATTTTACTTCAAGATCAGCAGCTCAAAGAAAATGGGTTCGAAGTTTCTTATTATTTTGCTCTTAGAATATGTAATAAAATATTTTTCTCCTAGAGTATGCAATAAAACTATGTCTTGTTTACAAATAAATCATCGAATTATCCATGAAATTGTATTTTCTTAAATTTTAAAAGTAGGAAAAATGACTTTTTCTTTTACTTGATACTACTATGTAACGCACACAAAGAGGAGACAAACTTAGCAGCTTTTTTCCATCAAATGGCACAATTATTTATTTATCCATCGCCTTTTCGGAGAACAAAAAGAGCATGCTTATGTCTTCTAACAACAGCTTTTAACCCTAAAGATAATTTTAACAAACTTTTGATTAATCTAATTATTAGAAAGACTTATGTATTGTATTTAAAGAATAAATAAATATGAATAGTATCAAATGATGATGATGAAGTACTACTCACTTTGTACATGGAGCGGCCATTGCCGAAAATGAAGTCTATGGAGCCTTCAATATAACACTCCTTGAAGTAATGCCGGCCGGCGTCGTCGCAGAGGGTGTCTTGCGCACCGTAGAATCCACAGCCTGAGAAATAGGCCTTGTCACCGGATATCCGAAAAGCCACAGCCTGACACCCTTGCATCCCTGGCATAGGCGCCGGTGCTGTATTCTGCGCTCCCATACGTACATTTCGAAATGACAAAAATATCCAATCACGCTTTAAAGAAAATTACGACAACTAGTGCTTGTCAATTGCATCAAATATATATATATATATATGTGATGTTTTGACTATGTGGGTAATACACAAGAACATACAACTTTTAACAAAGAAATCTGGCCAAAAAAAAAATATGACTGATAACTAGGGCCTCTAGGGTTTAAAATAGATTTTAAATTTTTCTTTTCGTGTAGTAATAAGTATTATGATATTTAAGTTAATTTGGACAGCAAGACAACGTTTTTTTTTATGAGTTGAATAAATTATTTAACGTGTTTGAATCCATATGTTGGATAAAAAAAAGTTATATTATATTTATCAAAGTAGAATGTGTGAAATTAAAATTGAAAATATTTAATGAATGTATATTAAATGTGGACTGTAAGACCATGTATTGAGCGGTATTAAAAAAGAAAGAAAGTATTCAAAAATATTTTACTGTTCAAAAATATATATCCCTGTCCAATTGCACCCATTTTACTGCTGACGCCATATCATAGGGTTTTATTTACCAATTGAGCTATTATTCCCTTCTTTCATAGGGTATTATTATTTTCTAGTATATGTAATAAATAAAAGAGGTTCTTAAGAAAAAATTAGAAATCAAAGAATATTTTCTACCTATAATAATATCTCAGTGCACTTGAAATTTTTTTTAAAAAAAACATATTGAAACAAAATATTTACTTTGAGGATTAATTAAATATGATTTTGTATGCTTAGGGAAAGTGGTAGTGTTGGAGTTTTGATGAATGGACGAGGACTGAAGTGGAATGAGATGGAAGTACAGATGACAGTGCTCTTTCATACCTTGAAGCTAATATTTTTAGCAGAAAAATAGCTTGCAAAAACAGAGACAGAAGCTGTATGATAAGTACGCAGCTGTTGGCCATCAGGACCACGGTCGCTCGCCCTATCATGCCATTCTATCACCGTTACATCTCTTCCTGCCCCTTGGAATGTAATGAACGGTTTTGATGCCGGAACCACCACTTTCTCTCTGCACCGCCACCACCAAAACCACATATACATACAGTTTATATACACACATATTAATATATCAGTATAAAAAGTTCAATTTATACACAATGCCTCATATTACTACAGAAAACCAATTATGAGTACGCTAATTCATTATATTTTACCAAAATTTATAATATGTGAGAGTATAATTTATACATTTAAAACATCTGTGTGTCTTTTACGTAAATAATAATTATTAATGTATAAAGTAATATTCGGTAGTGAACCTCATGTTCTGAGGATAGTTTTACCAATGTAAAACTTTAAGAGGATAGTTTTCGTCCAATTTATACATTTATAATGTATCTCTAGCTAGTTATTTTTGTGGGTTTTCAAGTAGAATTTATAATGAAGTATGTATGTATATATGTGTGTGTTGAGTGGGGGGAAGGAGAAGAAAGCTGGATTTTTACATGTAATAACCAGCACTGATGAGGATAAGCACATTCTTGCGGTTGTTGACGGAGACAGAATCAACGGCAGCCTGCACAGACTGAAAATCTCCATATCCATTAATGTCGACGGTAATAAGACGGTGGCCGGAGGGCCCTATCCATCGGTGGTGCCGTGGTTTACTAGAGTTAGAATTTGTGGTTGATATAGAGGTCTGCACTGAGTTGAGCTTCCTGTAGTAGTACTGACTCTGATGAAATCTTGAGGCACTTAAAGTTTCTATAGACAACAGTGTTAGAAAGGACACTAAGAATATGGCAAAATGTGAGCTCAGAGAAGCCATGAAAACAGCATTAAATATTGAAAAGAGAATGTTGGGAGTTCTGAGGAGTGTATATGAATGATGATGATGGAGGAGGTGTACAACGTTGAAGGAAGGAAAGATTATATAAGAGGTGATCCATTTCTCCATTGCAACGGTCATATTTTCTGTGTTCCCTCGCATTTAGGATTTAGGAAGATGCTACCTATTGCCATTTCCCTGTAGGTGAATAATTTTTTGTTTTGTGAGGCCAATGATTAATGTTAAAAGTACTACACAATATTTAACTCTCGTTCGATCCATAATAATAGAAATTGTTGCATTATTCTTATCATTAATGTGATTATTGATGAAAGTATGACTTAATAAAATTAAGGAATTGTTAGTATAATTTTAAATAAAAAATAATTATTTTTGAAAAATAAACATATCAAAATAAAAATTCCAACGTTTAATTATCAAACACAAAAGAATAAAAATATTCAAATGTTTTGAATGTCATAGTTTTCATGACTTGCGGGTTACTGGTATTGACAGAGTGAATTTGACTAAAATTATATTTGCATGCCTACTTCTTTTGAACTACGCCTAGATCGGATTTTTTTTTTCTTCCTAAAGAGTGGACAAAGAAATGCTGGCATAAATACAAAAAAAAAAACATTTCTTTTAATATTCCTTTATACCCTTTCATCAGTAGGATTGCATCCGTTCGAGTCTCCTAAACGAGAAGTCACTTTCTTTTCTGAAATCAAGTGCGTTAGAAATCAAGTTATGGACATATTGTGCCTTCTACAACTTACGTTTGGATAATTGAAGATACGTACAAGTTGAAAATAGTAGTAGATTGAGACCTGAATCGGAATTATGTGATCCATAGATTTTTCATACGGCAACATTAATGATCAACCAATACCTTTGTAATTGAACTTTTAAGACGAAATTTATTCCTTTTTAACGAAATTTGTTGGTTTCTGAAGCATATTTTTTCTTATGGTGCACGACCTAGAGATTTCAAACAAGTTGATTCTTTCTTCAAAAAGAGAAAAAAGAAAAAGAAGTTGATTCTAGTTGAGATATATGTCCACGCAAATTGCAAACTGGAGAAATTAGTAAGAACCAGGAATCAATTTTAAAAATAGAAAATTAAGAAAGTTTGAACTAGTTAATTTATTTAAATTAGACGTTTATATTTAAGTTAATATAATAATTAAGAAGATAAAAAGTCACAATAATATTCACGTGATTGATAGTAAGATCAAATTAGTTAGTAGACTGTAAATTAAATAAATTAAAAATATTATTAATAAAAATTTAAATAAAAATACATTCAATTCTAAACATTTTAAAATTAAAAAAATAATCATGTTAATATTAAAGAGACCCTTTCCACTAATAGTCTCACACATAAAGCATGCATATATTTTTAATCCTGTTGTTTCCAGGCACAATGCTCAGAAATCGGCGTGAGATTTAACAATGTACCATAAAAATTATCTTTGGTCTCTATTGTAATTAACCTCAAATGAAACAAGAGAAAACGGTCATGAGGGTGGCAGTGGTTTTGTGGGTATGCACGAACAGTGATGGTCCAAATGATTTTGTAATCTTGTTTCTCTCAACTCCCCTTTCTTCCTCACAATTACACTCATGGCTTATCCTTCATCTAGTATGTGTGAGGTCCACTAGGTTTTACAGTGTTTTCGTGAACACATGGGCCCCTTCATATTTAAAGAAGGCCAGAAATTTGAACGTTGGAAAGAGAGAAACTCTTTTCTTCATTTAGGGCATGAGACAAAAATCTCCAAAATTTGCATATGAATTTGCATTTTTCTGTCTGTGAGCTAGAAAATAACCTTTTGAAAGGGTACGAGAAAGTATGGCTATTGATTTGATTATAGAGGCAGAAGAAGGCCCACAAAAATATGCAACGAATAAAAGATGCCTTTTTCAAGGGCCGGGGGAATTTTACTTTTTGGGTGGTAGCCGGTGGGTGTTTTGCCGGGATGGCAACGCACTCATTGTAAAGTTAGCCCGGCAACTTTTCCATAATCATCGGCCATGAATTTTGCTCCTTTGTTTGAACTTTCTTGGGTATAAATAATGTTAAAAGATTCCTATGGAGAGCACAAGTACTTAATCCTCCCCTACCTTGGCCATGTAAGTAGTACTGTCGGTTGCACAAATTGCACTTGGCTAAAAAAATCTCATATTCAATATTTGTTGGGTTTTCTTCTCCAAGAAAAATAAAATAAAAGATAAGTATATTAATTGGATTGGTAAAGTTTTTTTATTGTGTGTAATTAAAACTTAATTAAGCTTTGCATATACAGCCTGCTAAAATATGTTTATCTAACCGAAATTCAAGTTTAAAACATAGTAATTTTTTATTTCCAATTTCGTTTTTGGGAAATTTGATCTTTCCTAGACTATATATATCAAGAGATTGTATTATATGCATTACATGATGTACATCTTGAATAGTACAATTTTTAAGTATATTTTTTAGAAAGATTATATCCATAAAAGAATTTGAGTTAATTCCAATCTAGTACCCTAGAGTTTGAGGGTTTGTCAACTTGAGGGATCAATAAGCAAAGAGGGAAGAAAAATAAATAAATTGAGGAGAAGTAAGTAGGTTTTAAAACAGATTGTTAGGTCCCTTAAAAAAAAAGATTGTTAAGATAATTTAACAATACAGTTTTTCATTGTGCTGAATGTGTGCGCCGAAGTGTTTTTTCGGGTAAAATCATTTGCCAACCAAATTGAATTTTGTCCTTCAATTGACAACTTAGAAAGATTTGTTCCTCGAGAACAAAAGAACAATTTATCCTTATTATTACTTAGATTTTGATCAAGAGAGTAAAAAGTAATGGACTAAATCGGCCATTTATCCTTATTATTACCTAGATTTTGGAGCTTGTAGGTGGAATATGAAAATATATTCTCACTCTATTTTTTTCATTTCTTGCAATATATATATATTATGTGTCAACTTCTTAATGATCCCTTCGGTTTAAAAAGAAATTTTACAAAATCAAAATAACCGTTATTGGTTATTTCCATTATACCCTTCATATCTCAATATTAAAGTATTTTATTTATCATTTCCAATTCAAAATACTAGTATACTACATAATCTAATTAAACTTTCCAACTACTAATTCTGACTTTTTGAGAGAGAGAGAGAGAAATAATATTAAAAAATTTAGGAAAGAATATTTGTCTTTCTTATTACAAGATTTGCACTTGAAACTCTATTTTGTTGCATATAAGCAAGCTGGATTTCGTATTTTTTAAAAAATAAGTAAAAATTGATTGGAGAAAAAATAATAAAAATATAATAGGAATAATAATGTTTAATAGTTTTTGCTGAGCTTGTTCTTGTAATTACAGTATATGTTCCTGGATTAATTCTAATAAAAATCAGTACAGAAACACTGCATTTTTTCTTGACAGGTAATTAAGAAGTATTAAATGATTTTGTTGATAATTTTTGTTCCTTTTCTTCTCCATATATAGTAGTATATCACACTCCATCTGAATTTCTATTAGTTCTTTGAGAAAAAAAAATGATAAAATTTGTCCAATTGGTTAGGAAAAGTCCAAGAGTCCACACTGAGCCAAAAAGAGTTCAATTATGGGTGCAAATTGCAATCTAACCCCAATCATTGACAAAAACTCTTTGCCACCACTGGATTTTGATCACCTGACAAAAACTCTTTACCATATGTTCTCCAATGCCTACCATCTTTACACAGAAAAAAGTCATACAAACTCTAAATATATATATTATCATTGATGAATCAAAAAAAATTGGTGAAGATGTCATATAATTAGTTTGAGGATCCCTTAGTAGTTTGGTATTTTTATTGAATAATTTTGTGAACATTTTATGATTTCAAGGTTCGATCTTGTTAGCATAAATGTTATACACTACTAATTTCATCTAAAATTAACCATTCATATTTTCATTTCTTAAATATTCAAAACTTAAATTTATATTTTCTTAAAATAATTTATTATAACAACAAGAATTAGGCACAATATTTATCCAGGTAATGCGTTCTGTAATCTGTAGTCTGGCAATGCAACATATATCACATACTACAGTAATACCATGTTAGACGATGGATGGGATGAATGTAGTTGAGATTTGAAAAAGAATTAGAAAACTTCCAAGTGCTTCTCAGCTAACATATTACAACGGGAATAATTATGCAAACTGGCACGTGAGGTAAATTCTAACAACTAAATGGTACGAACATTAAATTGGAAGAACTCCTTTTACATTGAGCATTACTAGGTACAACCTCAAGAAGCAAATGGAGCGCCAGCGCCGGCACTGTCAAAAAAATTCCCTTTGCAGCAGCTCAACTTTAGCTTTAAACATGAAATCCTTTGCTGCTAACAAGGCTCAGGACTTTCAGCATGAACTTCTCTTCCCAAGCTATATGTCTCAGTACAACTTGTTAAATCCTGAAGGCGACGTAGATTCAGCCAATCTAGGTAAGAAGCCTTCTCTTTCGAGAGAAACCTGAAGACAAGACATGATCTTAACCATTGCCACCCAAACCACTGGGGAACAGCAAAAGGCATAGCCAAATACAGCTAGAGCTCTTACAATCCCATCATTGTACCAAGGATAAGCCATGACCAAAAGGGATCCAAAGATTCCTAGCCACGGCACAAGAACAGGTACCATTGGTAGAAGAAAAGCATTGACTGCTATGCAGGACAATGAAAATGCCCCAAGCAAATAAATGCTCCAGCCTACCAAGGGATGAACAGTGTGGGGGATGAGGAAGAAAGGGATTATATAAGCAGCCAGAATGGACCATATGGCGACTAATTTAAGGCCAGTTTGAATGAGAAAAACGCTCTTATCTTCACGACGATAACACAGCTTTGATAAACTTGGCCGCGCTATGCGTGTCACTGCTATTATTCCTAGGTAAAATATTGCTTGAATGAATACAAGTGGCATTTCTGCGGCATACCTGCAACACGTTATCCCTTAATCAGTCAGATTACTGGTGAGATGGACTAATAGATGAGAGCATACTGTGAGATATTGGTCTGTGTAGAGTCTTACCCAATAGTTTGGCGTCGATGTTCATGCCATTTGATGCCTAGTGGCAGGACAGGATACGACCACCAATACCAAGGTTTTAACCATACCGCACCAGGAAAAGTGATTACACTGTTAGGTCCACATGGTACACTCCACCGGAGTTTGAGATCTAAAAGTCATTTTGAAATATTCAGTAACATAGAAAAAGGTATTTAGAATAACCCTCTAAAACACATGCAAAACGACTACAAGAGTGTGTAAAGACCATGACCTTCACCAGTAAAAGACTCCAAATAATGTTAAGACAATCAAGGGGGACAAAAAGAAAGAAGATAATTATGTGCTTACAGAAGTAAGAAGCGTCCATTTGATAACCTAGAGGAAGTCTATATTGCCCATCAAGTGTGGTATTGTTAGGAGGAGGATGGAACATTGGCTTGTCAAGTAAATCTGGAAAGTAGCTTCCTATAAAACCTTGGTCTGCACCATCCGGATTGTCTCTCGCAATCTCCAACTCGTGAACCATGTCTTTGAAAACTGTTATTGATGGCTGCAATTCCAAAATTTATCAATTATCATAGTAAGCTAACTATGTGAATTTATAGGAGATGCTTCAAAATATGATATTACAACTTCAGCTTATTCAAATAATGAACAGACAAAAGGGTGTAAACTTTGTACAGTAATTGAGAGTATTTGCAAGTACACTTTCCCAGAGTAACTCACAAAAGAGAAACGGATATAGGGACAGAGCCTTTTCTTACCTGCAACACAAAAAGACCAGTATGGAAAATGCAGGGATTTATGAAAACTGCACAGAACTGGCCACATTGGAACAATTCGTCTGTTTTTTTAAGGAAAAGGTTGTCAGCATCAAGCATAACCACCCTCTCATAATCAACAAGTTTCCATGCATAGAGCTTGTTCATGGTCAGCCGGAATCGCCAATCAAAATTACCCTGCTTAACATACGGATTGTTCAGGTTTTCAACTCTCATAACCTTCACTCCATCTTCTTGTCTGTACCACACACACACATAAAAGTTGATTAATCCCTTCTTTCATTTACAATGCATAAATTTGCACTTTCTCATTTAAATTTGCAGTAGAAATATATTAAACAATCTCCTCTTATATCTTCTCAATTTAACATCAAATGAAGCAGTAGTAATAAATAGTATGCCCTGACATGGCTGTGCATTTCAAGTTTTCAACACTGCTGCTGGTAAGTAACTTGGATTGAAAATCAAGGTGATTTAAGAATAATTATAAGCCAACAATCCTTTTCGCTAAAATGCAAATACTCAGAATGGCTAATCTAATGAATGCATAGTGATGTACCAATATAGATGCCAAAAAGGAATATTTAAATTATTTAAATTCAGCCAACGAAATCATGGCATAAAAAACAGTTATTTCCTAAAGTCAAATGTTTGCTAGTGTGCTAGTGCTAAACAAATGCCAGACCTAGTTGACTTATTATGCCAGTATTGGAATTCGTCTCATATAATTTAGTCATTAAAACAGGTACACAATCAGTTCAATTTGTTAAAACCTTAAGATATTCAAACAAAAATAAAAAGGAAAGGATATTCAAGCAGTTATGAATAAACACAAGAAAAGAAAAGACATTAACTCGTTTATCATGTGATGAGAATAGCATTACTGCATTAGTATTGTCAATTGCTAGGTTCTCCTCCAAAGAACATTTCAATGACTTCAGGACAAAAATTATACAAACTTTTCTGGGAAAAAAAATTATTAGCTAGAATAAGGTAGTCCAGAATTCTTTTTCCTCAAAAAGAATGGTCATCAAACAATAAAACCTATTGGCTCAGATATATCTTTAATCCACTTAAGAGTTTCCTGATTTCTCCCTGTTGTTGGGACTGTGGGAAGGAAAAAGACAAAAGTGAGAAGGGGTCAAAAAGATTCTTAGCTCTTCCACTTGCATTCCTGTCACATCGAGAAATGGGGAAGGTACGGAGGTGTTTAGAGATGTGTACAGCACCTATTTTGCTATTCAGCGCAAAAGTCATAAAAAATGATTTTTTTTTTTTGAAAAATTTATGCGTACGGCACTTAGAATATACCTTCCCATTGAGGTTCCTCTCCTATCGAAATTGAATTTTAAAATTTCTCAAGTCGATCCTGGGATGAGCAGAACTAAGGAGTCAAAGAATAATAATACTGCCAATTTTAATCTACAATAATGCTAATGTGTGAGCAAGTGGGAGAAAAAAGCGCTTGAAACCATCATCTTTTTATCATGGTTGACACATCAATTACAGCTTACTTGGACCCAATTACATACTTATCCAAGAAGGAACATGAATATCAAGTTCATGGAACACGAGGAGTCCCATGCTGCCATACACGTTAAGGAAAACGATTTGAGCAGGCAAACAAATCTTTGAAATTGTTTTCTTGGTCATAAGGTACAAAACCATATCTTCCCCCTTGTAGATCTACTAAAAATTATGTGGTCAAAATTAATGTCAAAGCTCTCTAATTCCTGAAATAATCATAGTAATACTACTAGTTTTACAAAAGAAAATGAACTCATGACTCGTTATGATTGAAACATTCGGATAAGGTGGTCAAAACGCGATGATTTCCAAGAACAAATCAACCCCGAAAAAGACCGCTCTTAGAAGATACGTACTAAAGCCTTTGTAAAAATAAGGTCAAGAGTCTAGGAAGAAACAAGACACGAGGTTACCACGGAATAAGCACATGAGGAGAAGGCAAAGTCAGCCTCAGCTCTAATACTCCGTTTTAGTTAAATGATAGACCTTTCAATAAATTCAACTATACATCAAAATCAAACAAATTTAAAGGGAAGCTACAGGAAACTGCCTCACCGGTCAGTGTTGACCCCTACCAAACCAAATAGTAGTAAAAATATTGGGCACTGCCACTTGTACTGGTCTTAAATTGTTTACCCATCAATTAGGTGTACGATAAACCTAAATCCTATTTACCAAAAAAAAAACAGAGATAAACCTAAATCCTACAACTTGATAGAAATAATGCACCAACCTGCAGACCAGACTGGCAAAAGGCCAATCTGGAGATGCGGGCACAAGTCAAATGGGCAAAGAAAAAGCGTCAAAGATCCTGCCGATTTCCTTGTCACTTCGGTCCAGTGACAAATGGAGCCTTGTAAACAAATTAATGAATATGAACCGTCTATGCAAATGAAGGGATAAGCAATAGTAATGAAACTCTTATGCAATCAATATATGACCCCGACAGTTTGCTAAGAGTATTAAAGAAAGTCGTCCTAACCAATGCGGACGCTAAGCATCCCCAAAGAATCCTAAGGTAAAATACGTGTGAAGATACCAGTTAGAGCGGCTTTCCTTTCATCTTCTGCTTTTTAAAGATTTAAAGATAACCCCTAAAAATAAAAAATTCGTGCCAGATCTTTTCATATTCTTGTCTGCACCCAGTGGAAAGTTAATGTCATTTTCTCCTCTTACTCAAGATCCCCTTTACCATTGCTTGTAAGCATTAAAAAAAAAAATCGTCCCAAAGAAACAGAGGAAATATCTATCCAGCATCCACCCCAAACATCACATAAATGAAAAATGGCCAACATAAGAAACCCATTTTTTTCTACCTACAAAAAGAAAAAATGAAACCCATTTTCAAATTTTATTTTCTTTTTAATTATTGAGAATAAGATAGTATTAAATTAAATTTCTGATAAACTACTTCATGCCATAATAACATGAGGGTTACCAAATACCGGTGGAAAACCAAAATGAATCTAGGCCGGCCATTGGGTTCCGGAAAGAAAAAGGAGGGACTCGTGTTCACATGGCACGATCTCATCCTGCAAGCGCTGGATTCTCAGGGCAATAATTATTTTACTTTACTGAATATAATCTATCATATTCTCCTCTGCCAAATTGTTTCTTTCTAAAGACTACTACGGCTACAGTCTAACGTGTGCCGTGTGCTCATTTCAAGTATCCTTCACCCAACGTAAAACAATGGACCAAAAACCTTCCCTGAAGATAAATAAAATTTTTTTTTTTATAAAAAGATTGTTGCCAATCACAGAACGAAATTACGAGAGTACCCTCAGAAACAGTAGAAAAAAGAAAGGTGAACGATAGTGGACTTACAGAGTTTGGACCCAACGGTCAGGGACATCGAGGGAAGCAATGACAATAAGATCGGCATCGATGCCGAGCTTCTTAAGGGATCTGAGCATGACACGTGTCGCCACGTAGAATTCATAGTCTCTTGGAGTCCCCATATACATCATGGTGGCATAAGCATTTCTGTGCTCTGCTCGGAAAGCTGTCGGAGTTTTCATCGGAGCTGCTTCACCGTCAATGACCACACGAGACATCAAAATCATAAATATGCAGTTCAGCACTCTTATGCTCCATCCGTCTTCTCTCTTCATATTGATATCCACAAACCTTTCCCAAAAAAATGTCCTATCAAATTTAATTCTAAAATATTTTTGAAAAAAAATCTCGCCCCCAGTGCTCTCTTCTTGTAATTCCTTCCTACAGCATTCTTTTCTTCCACCGGAAACTTCAAACTCCGCCGGAAAATCGAGGATTTCCGGTATCAATAGAAAAGCAGGAAGCTATCTAGTACCCAAGATTGGTAAAATAATGAAACAAGGCGGAAATCTTGATATCTCCTGATTTGTTAAAAAAGAATGTATGCACACAGCGTATATTTCAATGCGATGATCTTTGTACAAATACAATGAACATAAATCCAGTGTGAGTTTGTGTGTGTGAGAGAAACAGGAAAGGGGGATGGACTTGGGGTTCTGCCTTCCTGAGCAGAAAGTATCGAAGAGAGGCACTTAGTGGGAGAGTTTGAGGGAATATATATAATGCCCCTAGTATGAAGCGGCCGAGAAAGGGTAAACGAGTATTGTAGACTTTTAGATATATGTTTTTTTTTTAAGGGTTTTTAGTTATTTGTTGCTTTTTTTTAGAAACTATTTGTTGCTTATTATACACCTTTTCTTTTTCATTTTTTCATTTTTTACATTAAGTTAATTTATAGTCATTCTTCACATTAAAAATTATCAAATTTTATGGTATAATTTTATAAAAAAATTACGGAATAAAGCACTAAAATATATAATGAAAAGCTTCGGTTAATTTCTTAAAACAAAATACTATTTTTAAGACTTAATAAATGGTAAAAACTACTATGAATTTTTACAATTTTAAAATTTTTATTTTTATTATATTTTCATCTTCAATTTTTTAGTTATAATTGATTTAGGTTCTTTGTAATTTATTTTATTATTTATAACTTATGTATACAAATTTTAAACGATTTTTATTTTGAAATGAAAAAATATTTTTTTTTAATTAAATAACGGCAACAGCTTCTTAAAGTTTATTTTTATTTTTTATATATACAAATATGAAATTCACATATAATAATTGGGTTTCGTTATTTGCTTAATTGGGTATGTAGCGGAACTTATGATCCGAGCTGTTCAATCTCTATAGGTTGACTCAATTGGACGGTACATAGACTACGGTGGTGGGACGTTGTCCCACTTAATTGGATAACGTGGCGAGATATTTCTTCGCCCTTTTTAGTTTTTAGTCCTCACCGGTACTACTAGATCTGCTTTTTTATTTGAGAGGTAGTACTTTGTATCTTTGACATGTCTATTTCATATTTTATTTAAAGAAACTTATTCTTTTTTGAGACAAAAAGAATTTCTTTTTTTTTACATGTCTATTTTTAAAAAAATAAATTCTTTTTAGGAAAATAAATTCTCTTATAAAAATGGTATTAGTAAATTGTATATTGAAAAATTTAAAATTTTTTACGAAATATAAATACACAATATATATTACTCCCTCCTGTTCAAAATTGAATTTTCAGTTTTGAATTTTGTTAAAAATTAAGTAATATCATTATCTTTAATTAAGTTGTCAAATTATTATTGATATTAATATAATATTATGAAACTCATAAGTTAGTCTAATGTAATTTATTTAAATTAAGGTGTTTGACTGATAAAAACTATATAGATCTCTTAAATTAATAAAGTTATTAAAGTTATTGATGAAATTTTATATATAAATATATTTATTTAATGGAATTGAATATTCAATGTCAGATAAAATAAAAAAAATATGAACATTCAATTTTGAATAAATGAAATACTTATTTTGTTCAAAATTAAATATCTACGTTTTATTTTGACATATTCGAATTGAATATATTTTTTAAAAATAATAATCATATTTTTAATTAAAGTCTCACTAACAATATCTTAAATTTAAGAAATATATGTATTATGGAATTATGTAATCTTATTCCTAATCATTATAAAGATAATGTAATATAATTAAAAAGATATGAATAGTTTTTGAATTAAATTAAAAAATGACATTTAATTCCCGCATATAGATAATATGACTTTCTAATACATATAATATATGAATATTTATTTTTATTATATAAATATATTTTTACTTAACTTACCTCGAATTAATTTTTCATTTTAAAAAATATATTTCTATTTATTATTCTAAATTAAAATTTGACATTTAATTTTGAAGGAAAAAAAATTAGCTAATGTTCGCATTCGAACGCACGAGGGTTGCGACGGTAATAGTAGATTGCTCATCAATAGCTTTTTCTTTTTCAAGAGGAGTACTTTTGAAATGTTAGGTGGTACCAATAAAGAAAAAAGAATTTATTTCCAAAAGTACTAGAATGGTAGATGGTATGTCTGATAGAAGGGTAGATAAGAGGATGTATGGCCACAGTTTCTTTTATTAGTCCAAAAAAATCCACCTTTTTTATGGTTAAAAAAAAGCGTATTCAATTTTTAAAAAAAATTAAAAAGATCCAGATATATTTCTCACTTGAAGAATTATTTTATTTTTAAAAAAAATCCCTTTCTCACCATGAAAGCAAGCAATAAAATAGCAACTGTAATTTCTCCTAGTTAACATTAAATGTTTATATTTTTAAAATTGAATAATCTAAAATTTGGTGTCTATTTTCCATCAACAACTCTCTAGCTCATCAACACATTTAATCTCATTACTAAAAGACATTAATAATAAAAATAATATGGTTAAAAAAAAACTCTCTAATAACTATGAACTAATCAAAAATAAATATTTAAGTTTGGGCAAATAAAATATTTATCCTATCTATATTTTAAAATACCTAAAATTAAATATTTACTTTATTACAAAATAAATTTATTTTAAATCTAAATATTCATAAACAATTGTTTTAATTCAAAGAATTGTTTTTTTAAAGAAATTTGTTATTAGTAGATACAAATTGGACATCTAGTTTTAACCCATCAAGTATTATATGATTTGTACCTTAGTCAATATCAATATTAAGTTTTTATTAACCTATAGTTTCATAGTTTTTCTAGTATTTCCCGAATGCTATACAAGGTCATTTTAACATTAACCAAAGTTATAATATGAGCACCTTGGTACATTTATCATCTTCCAAAAGGAAAAAGGTTGATGAAAATATAGCGGCTTCACATAGAAGTTTTCAATTCGATAGATGAGTGATTATAAATGGTTCTTACAACCATGTACTTCTGTAAAGGCCAGGGAATCTCGATAACTTTTTAGCTTCCCTTTTTTATATATTTTTTTTTTAAAAAAAAAAGAAGAGAAATTATGTACTACTTACTATAAGTGAAAGAATTCAAAAAAAAAAATTAAAAAAATTGTATATTGTTCCCATAGTTTACGGTTTGCTTGCTTAGAGTTTTGGACTTCTTGTGGAATTCTAAAACTAGAGAAATGTGTAATAATAAGAGGGAATGAAATGAGAGTGATTCATCCTCCACGTACAACAAAAAGATGAAAGAGGTTGAGAGTTTGAGTCAATTTATACACTTTTTTTTTTTTTATCTTGGCTATAACGTTGTCGATTTTTATAAGATGTCATCATCAAATCTATTGTGGATTAATTAAATCAAAACTAGAGAAATGTGTAATGATATGAGGAAATGAAACAGCTTGATTCATTATTTACATGTGATAAAAAGTTAAGAGATTGTGAGTTCGAGTCAATTTATTCGTATTTTTTGAATTGTTATTGACTATATATCATTGTTTTTTATGAGATATCATCGTGGAATCTATTGTGTATTAATCAAGTCATGTAGTATGAATAAAAGCATCATTTGAAGGGAAAAAAAATCAAGAGTTATTATGAAAAATAGAGGTATTTTGTCAATTAGTAAATAAATAATATTTTATATGCTTCGATGATTCTTCTAACGAGTAGTTAATTTTCAAATAAAATATAAGTAAGAATGTAATAATATTATACATTTATTTTAAAATATTAGTTATTTATATAATTATGAGACCTTTTTAATCTTATTCTCTATCTAATATTCTTTTTCTTACGGAAGAGATTGTGTGTAAATTATATTCATAATGAGAGAAAATATATAATATTTTATATATAAACTACCAACATTTATAATACAAATTTAGATACATAATCTGTTATTCAGCTATTGGTGTGTGTGTGTGTGTGTATATATATATATATATATATATATAGAGAGAGAGAGAGAGAGAGAGAGAGAGAGAGAGAGAGAGAGAGAGAGAGAGAGAGAGAGAGAGAGAGAGAGAGAGAGAGAGAGAAGAGATTTGTTATCCGCATTTGAGATATTTACTAGGGGCTAGCGCAAGTTGTTCCACGAGAGAACGTATCAAAGAGCCGACAAAATTCTATCTTTAGTGAATTGTGACAATGGAATCTTATACGTTGAACAGGCAAGATTTGAATTAACAAAAGAAAGGAATGCAAAATTGGTCTTGTAAAAATATGTGGCTAAGAGAAAAGCTTCCCCAAATAGGTTTGAAATCTTGTTGAACTCTATGCATATGGGCATTGATAATGCAATTAAATATGACGTGGTGAAATAAAAGACAATAATTTAGTTAAAAATTAAGTGTCAATTTTTAAAATTTTGTAACATTCAAAGAATAAGTATTTATTTTTTTAAAAAATAAATATATTTTAATTTAAAATTTATAAATATACTCTTTAATTTAATTGATATATAAGTTTCACTATTAACAATATTCATACTCTCTATTCAACTTGTAACATCAATATTTTAGAATGTCAAAAATTTCAATAATATAAAATGCTTAGAATGTCAATCTTTGACCTTAAACATATAAATATACATATTAAAGGATTGAAATAGATGGGACTTTTTATAAAGACAACAAAATTTACAGAATTCACTTAAAAATATTTACAAAGATAAATTTTATCTTGTATAATAATTTAAGAGTCTACTATAAGAAAGACCTACCTAAATTATAGAGACAATCTATGGGTCATTTTACATAAATAGGACAAAGAATAATTATTAATTTAGATTTATTTGAAACGTGTATGAGAATTGAGAGGATGACATATCGACTAGTATTATATAGGTTCCTTTCCTTAATAGCCAAAGTATTCAATAATTTATGGTGTTACAACTTACAACGCTTTTAAGGAGAATATTCGAAGGTACCTGACTTTCCCACATTTTTTTATTTAAGAAAATAATTTTGTGTTTGATTCTTGATGCCTTCAAAAAAAGAAGATGAATGGTTATTCCCTTTTAGCCACTAATGAATGAGAAATCAGAATAATGATGATAAGAATTTGGCAAATAAAAAAAGGCCACGGTACAAGGTGGTGTACTGCATAATGTGGATGGATCATGGTTGTTCCTATTGTACTTTTGTTTTATTATCCTTAGGGTTTAAGATAATTTTCACTTTACATCTCTAGAATATGCTTCAAATAGCTAAGATGCTCTTGCTGCAATGGGAATCATAAAAACAATGCTGGATTCCTTCATTTCCTTCTCCATTTTGTTTCCATGTGGAAATCTTTAAAAAAAAATAAAAAAATTATAGTATGGAGTAACTCAACTGGTTCATAGTATTATATTAGTAGCCTTTAGTTTGGTATATTTATCAATCAAAATATAATTTAGCCACGAAGTGATACTTTAGATAATTAAAAGAATTTATTCCTAGGTGATATATACTTATGAATTTGATTGACATTCTCATTCATATAATCGAGAAAATAAATATTATCATAATTTAACGCTTTAAACCTAATTAGTTTTCCCTAAAAAAAATAATAAATAGCAATTTATTTGATAGATTATCCAACCAGAGCAATCTTAGTAATTGGTGGGGGTTCGGTTTTAGCTGGTATTTGCTTAGTCATTCAATAGGGACTGGCTGTTTTAAGTTATAAATAGTTAAAATTATAAAATGACTAGATAATAATTGTTTGATTCAAAATTGAATATTTATTCTTTACTTTGATTGAATCTTTTAGACTAATATAATTTTCATGCATGGACTATGTATATTTACAAAGTGTATCACATGCATTGTACTGTATGTTATACAAAGAGTATAATTTTTTAAAGCACATCATCTATAAAAATTAGGTTTATACAAAAAAAAATCATGACTTAATACAAAATTAAGAAGATTTTTTTACCATAAATTATCATTATTATTAATGTTGTCAGTGGTAGGGTTATATAATTTATTAGTGAGATAAAAATAACTTAAATCAAATGAGTTTTAAATGAAAACATATATTTTTAAGATATGTATGTGAATATTTCAAAATAAAAACATACATTCAATTATGAATTCATAGAGAAAGTAATTTGTATTGTGAAAGGGTTCATCAAAATTATACTATGCTTTGCAAATTGAAGATTTCAAAATTGTACTTGCAAAATATAATATTTTAATTTTTTTTTTTTGAGAAATCAAAACTAAACTAAATTGCTATTTTATTTGAAATTGAATATAACATTAAAAATATATTTAACTATAGAGTTATTATTATTATGATCAGTGTAGATCACATGCATTAATAAGAGATAATCCTTAAATTAAATAAATTAGTAAAATATTTTTAAATGAAATATATATTCATTTTAAAATAAATTTTTTTTATTTAATTTCAAATACAACGAGCACACTTAAGTGTAAGTTGTGCGTGCCCATGGTCCAATTGGCATAGAATTGTCAATAACCTCGATCCTTTCTAATTTTTTTAAGTTCAAACTCCAATTATTTTTCTTTTTGGATTTCCAAACCAAAATGATGGGTAGATAGATATCTAGGAATGGGATCTCGAAATTGAATTGAAATGGTCGGAACTGATAGAATATTGGTGGTGGTGGGTTGCCTATAGATATTTGGACGCGGAATCTACAGCTAACTCTATTGAGTTTTGACTCCCTTTCTAATTAGAGAAATCGCTGGCATTTGTATTCCGGTTGACCCTCCGTCGAGCCAGCCCGAGTTCGAGTGGCTTCCTTCCTAGTTCCTAATGCCCTTTTTCTTATTAATTTAAAATTGAATGATTGAGTGTGTACCTAGTCACAGGCGACTGTTTCAACCGACACATAATGTTCTGATCCTCAATTCTACTTGAATTACAGGGGAATAAACTGCTCCACATTTGTAATATTTTCGAAAATTATAAAATGAACTAAATTTACATAATATTTGTGATTAATAATACAAATTGAAATAAAATCATATTTTAAATTATTATTCTTTCAAAAATAATAAGCTTCACGCGTATTTGATTTTATACGTTAAAGAAATATTCCATTTTCTTGAATGTTCTTGATAAGCATACGTAATGTACTAAAAGTTAATTTTATCTGATACTTGCTAGTATTAATCATTCTCCACAGGTAATAATATCACTGCCATTTTAAAATAATTTCTTCCATGTTACCTCACTAAAAATATCGCCGGGCTCTCGACTTCAAAATAAATAATGGGGTTGTGGTGTTGAAGAGCATGAATAATACATATATATATATATATATATTTAATTCCGTTAGTGCAAAAAAAAAAAATCAATTTCTGTTATCTCCACTTAATTACCAATTTTCTTAAACTCATTTCTTTTATGATCAGATTGAGTCCTGAAGCATATAGTCTCTATCCTTCAAAAATTACTTTAATATTAAATAGTAAGATTTTTGTAATTAACTTTTACTAATTGCTCTATACCCGATGAACAAACTCTTTTCTTTTCTTCTCGGTAAGTTCCAATTTTCTTAAACTCAATGGCCTACGATCATTGGTCACTAGTTGCCGAGAAAATTTTCTCTGTTGACCGTATTTTTTGCCTAAGAAACATTCTCCGCTTAGCCGCGTTAACTCCTTCGCCGGAAAATAGACTCGCAAATATCCTTTTGTGCCAAGAGAGTCAAAGTAGCAGTTTATTCTTCGTTAAGATACTTTTTTTTTTAATAAAAAAATAGTTATTTATATATATTTTTATTTTGAAATGTTTAAAATTAAATATTTTTTATCTAAATAAAACATATTTTTTATTCATTAACAACTTTTAGATTTACATCTCATTTACTTTTTATTACTAAATACATTAATAATAAAAATATTATAGTAATTTTATTAAAATTAAGGACTTTTATTTTATTTAATTAAAAGTGTATATCCAATCCAACATAGGAGTAATATGTAAGTGTAACGAAATTATTCCTGACTTCCATGATTTGTTGTATCTTTTTTTCAAGGAAAAATATGATGGCATTAAAGAAAAAAATAGATTTGTTATTGTGACTTTGCTTCTTTCTTTCTTTTTTTTTTTTTTTTGCGCTAAAGTTGAGATGTGTTTGGTACCTCTGTTTTTAGGACTTTCTTTGCTAGATGGATTAAAGGAAAAAAAGGTGCTAATTAATTATTTATGAATTATGTATCAATTTAATTCTCAGAAGCAGGAGAGTGGCGCGAGGGAAAGATAAAAAACTTGCCGGCAAAATTTTGGCATGAAATGGAACGCCATATGGGGAAGGGGAATATATTGGGGGCATGCATATTTAAAAAGCACTGAACAAGAAAATACTACTTTGTTTTTTCAAATTCGAATGAGTACAAGGCGATTGGTGTTGGAGCTTATCGTCATATGAATGGAATGCATTGTGTTTGCCTGTTGATTTGACTTTGTAATACCTTTAAATTATTTTATACTAAATTTGATTTTTTAAAATGTAAATACATATATTAATAAATAATATAAAATATATTTTAAAATAATAAGTATTTTTTATTACTTTTAAAATTTCTTAAATAAGCAGAGAATTTAAAGAAAAAATTTTGGTCTTAAACAGTTTTTTTAACTTTCAATATTTGACGAAAAAATCTTGTTTGTCAAATCACGAAAGTGAGGAGGCTATTATTAAGGACCAAATCTAGTAATTAATTAAGCATTTATTTGGATTTCTCTAGGACTTATTATTCTCGATTTCTGTTCATGTACTTTTTCTAACTTTAAACACTATTTACAGCCATTGATGACTTTGTTGAGAGTTGAGGATTAATAAATAAATTACTTATGTCACTTTTTTTTTATGAAAGAATAAATATTTATTAGGTTATAAAAAATATTTCTATTTAAAATGATATTGATTGTATTTAAAAAATATATGAAATTAATTTTGAAATGTTAAGTATACATTTTCAATAATATTAATTATATTTTTTTAATATATGAAAAATCAATTTGGGATAAAAGCTCTTTATCTTTTTTATAAATCAATATACACAGATTCACACGGAAAACAGATCAAATTTTTTTTTTTTTCATAACATACCTTTATTTATTCGATTTTAGGAATAAGATAAAAGGAGATGGGAGAGATGATAAGTTGATAACAACAAAGAAAGGGGAAGAAAGATGAGAGAGAGAGAGAGGCTCTATTTAAGAAATAAGAAAAATAAGAGAGGGGATATGACGAGAAATGTAATATT
The DNA here is from genome assembly GCA_019593545.1 of Apocynum venetum. Taxonomy (NCBI): domain Eukaryota; kingdom Viridiplantae; phylum Streptophyta; class Magnoliopsida; order Gentianales; family Apocynaceae; genus Apocynum; species Apocynum venetum. The sequence continues at coordinate 24,435 of SRSM01000782.1, read as the reverse complement.
AAAAAATAAATGGTAAATATTACTAGAAATTGTAAAAATATTTTGAATTAGATATAAGGAAAAAAATTTAACTATTTATAAAAAAACGAAAAGAACAATTATATAAATATAAAACTAAACAGCTAAGCATTATAAATTTGTCTTCATGTAAAAAGGTGTATTTTAAATACATTCTTGTTGTTGAGGCACATCCATATACCACATATACACTACCAAATCAAATCTAATCTAATCTATTCATATGTATGTCATTATCATTCATCAAGTTTTTTATGGGAATGAAAGGTTGATTTTGAATTAAAAAAAGATGACGTGTTGTCTCTATTTTGTTTTGCCCTTAATCCAAATGGCATTGGTGAAGTACTCGAAATTACTTATAGCATTGATGAAGAGATAAATTAAGGACAAGATCGTCACCTTATTGCCCTGATACGCATTTGATATAATATTTAAAAGGATCTTTTATCTTATATATTGTCATACTTCATGAATTGTCCAAAAATGTGGCAACCTAAAACAATGCAAAAATAACAATGAAACTAAAAACACCGAAATTTTTGGTAAATCTTTGATGTTGTTTATTATGTGAAAGAAATATTCACTTCAATCAAATTTGAATATTGACTTTAATTTTACTAATAATTTCCTTGCTTTATGATATTTAAATATCATTAACTTGTGTAATTTTATTATTTAGCACATTAATAATAAAAATATTGTGATAACTTTTTTAAGGTCAAATATTTTCAATAATTTTGTATTACGTTAAAAAGAAATATTCAAAATTAAACTATGAAAGTTTTATTTTACTTTAAGAGCAAGTCCAACACTCTGCCTAATATAGAAAAGTATTTACCAACAAATTCATATTTGAGTTCACGTTAGTTTATATCCTTATGCAAGTAAAACCACTTTGCACAAATTAGATATAAATTAAGAATATTAATTCATTCGTCTCATTTTAATGGTTCACTTTAGTAATTTAGCAAAAAAATGTAAATATAATGGGCTAAAACGACAATTTATACTTCTTTCAATTATATTTCCATTTTTAAATTAGCTTCACTTTTCAAATTTTATATTCTTGTCCTTTATTAATAGGATCATAGTTGAATTCCTAACGGATAATTTAAGAGATCACATTTGAATTATAAAAGTATGAAAGAAAATTTCTTATTCGTCGTATATTTGATTGAGAGAAAAATTGTTCTTATTATAATTATGTCACTTTTAAATAAAAAATATACAATGTATTTCAAAGTGTATATTATTGAGATTAATAAAGAAGAAAACCAATACCAATTCTTAACGTTATTAATTATTGTGAGGATCAAAATGATTCAAGAAAAAAATATTATGGACTAAATAAGAAATTTAAATCAGGCAAAAAATGACCTGGGCAAAAGAACAAAGTGCAAATTTCATTGTCAGTGATACATCATTTTTCGTTAACATAAACATTTTTTTATTTTTTATTACATGGAAAATTGAGGAATTAGTTGCAAGATGAATTCGAAATCTAGTGAGCCTGTGGAAGGGTAAGTAGCAACTCACGCATCCTGTTAACGTAAACATAATCTACCTAATAGTTTCACAGGGTTGACCCAATAAATTATAAATATTGCAGAAGTACAGTAGTTCTAGACTATATAAACCCTGCTGGTTTGGTCATCTTCATATGCATACGAAAAGGTCTTATCATGGATCTCTAATTATATAATGGAAGTGAATATATTATCAAGATGGACGGTTTGTTGTACGCCATTTTAGGTTGAATGTGGGGATTTTTTTTTGTATATATATTTATTTTAAAAAACAATTATCAAATAATTTAATACTCATTTAGTGCGAAATTGAATTTTCATTTGATTTTTATTAAAAATTTAAAAAGTTAATTGACTTTAATTAAATTATTATTTATATTAATATAATGAACAGTGAGACTTATGAATTAATGAGATATAAATTACTTAAATTAAAATGATAAATAGTGATGATCATGAATTAATCATATATAAATAATATTAAATTAAAGAAATTATTAATGAAACATTTTAAAAAATGAAAAGTTAAAATAAAAATATAAACATTTAATTTCGAAGTGAAAAATTAATTAATAATCATAGTTCGAACCTCATATCCAATATCCAAAAGTGTGTTATAATTTTTAAGCCTGAAGGCAATTCTATATCAAGATGATAACCATATCCCATGTCATGAAATCGATTTGATTTGCTGGCCATTGATAATCTGGAGCCACTAGTGAGGATGACCAACGAAGTTGGCCTTTTGCCAACTTATAAAGTTGTAAGGAATTCTTGCATAAGACAATCATTGAGTCATATTTTAATAACGTGTGAGATGTTCTGGGTAGTACCTTTTCTTTGGTTTGTGTACGTACCACTTGGACCTTCCCTGAATGGGTAAACCCAATATATTTAGTTAAAGCCTAGATAAAGTATGAGTGTAATCTCTCATCAGAATGATGGTTAATATATTTATTTTCTTTAAAATTAAACATTTACATTTGACAAAAAAAATCAAAATTAACAGATGGCAGGATTCTTTTATGGGTTAGTTTCTTAGCAGCTGCCTTTACTTGAACAACTAAAATGTTCAGAATTGCGAGATTAGTCTGATATATACCATGCCTGACTATGTGGCTGAATATAGTATATCTTAAGGTGCTAAAGAAGCAATATTTGTTTGACAAATTATCTTCCTTTATATGGAGTAAATACGAAGCTTTTACATTCAACCATGTGAATTTGTTCCTTAAAGAAAAAAAAAAGAAGTGATTTTATAAAATTTACTCACCATTATACTCATAGGACTGAGAACTCTTAGCTTGTGAAGAAACTGTCAAGTGTCGCCAGATTAGATTTTTTTCATTACATCAAACCTCCAACTATTATTTTTTTTTATGACCCAAGTTCCCTACCGCTATCGAGTGGATAGTTGCCCTGATCCCTCAGAAATACTTTTAAGGTAAATTGTAATTGCAAATATAACTTATTCAAATGAAAGACACTATGTATCGCAAAGATTTGAAAAAATATTTTGAAAGAGAAGTTTAAAAGATTTGCAAGCTTCTTATCATGGAAGGAAAGTCTGTAATGGGTGAAATTCTTCCCTGCTTTATATCTTCGGTTGCAGGCTGGGCGATGAAATACAGCTTCTTTGGCATCTTTCACTATACTTAAAGCATAAATTATCTTTTGAGGGAGAGACTCTTCTTCTTAAGTAAGCTGTGATTTAAATCAATCACAATGACACAATCCACAGGGGAAGGAAAGTCAAAAGATAGAAGGAGAATTTTAGTGTCATAAAAATTCTAACCAATTATCCGCGTGGCTTCTTCTGTGATGCTGGCATTATTTACTCGCACAATCAGTACTCGAATATTTTTACAGGTCTCGATCTCATTTGCTAGTTGTACTTGGCGACACGTATTTTTTTTATAAAAACAATATAAAAAATTCAATGAAATATAACGATATTGATGTCACATATAAAAGAAAGGAAAAAAATACAATAAAAGTAATTAAGCCATTGACCTACTAAATTTAAAGATTTAACAAAGTTTTTAAAGAAATAAGGGAGGAATTCATAAAGTTCTCTGTGAAAAGAATGACGAGTTCAGAGATACTTCCGCAGTCCATGGGAATCCGGTACAGCCGTACAGGGTTCTCTTAGGGTCTGTTTGGTTGGGAGGATTTGAAGGGGAAGGGAGGGGAGGTGAGGGATTTTTTTAAAAATCCCTTCTTTGGTTCACTTTTTAAAAAGGGATGGAAAGAAAAATTTGTAATAAAAATTCCTTCCATTCCCTCATTTTCTTCCCCTCCAAAAGTGGAGAAATTTAGAAGGGAGGGAAAATATAAATATATAATTACTAAAGTATCATTACTTATTAAAAAAATCATTCACTACAATAAATATTATAAGGGTTTAATAGTCAATTTAAATATATTTTCCCTCCCATTCCCTTATTAACCAAACAAAGATGTTTTCTCTCACCTCCCCTCCCCTTCTATCCTTACCCTCCCCTCACCTCCCCTTCCCTCCATTCAAATCCCTCCCCTCCCCTCCCCACTTTTGAACCAAACAGACCCTTAAAGATAAAGGGAGCCCCTTTTGGTCTGTATAAGTTTAAGCCCAGTGTATCTTGGGCTCGGCCCATAATTCAGAGATAGAACAAACAAACAAACCAACGATGAACATGGATCAAGAAGTTTGAAGTTTCTCATGTTTTGTGATTTGTTTCGCAGACGCTTTTGTAAGTTGATTTATTTATGGAAATTATGGGCCAATTTCCCTTTATTTGTATAGGAAAAATATTACAACGATTCAGTAGTCATATAGTCTATGCATAAAAGAGTTATTAATGGCCGTGACCCAAGTCGTTACTAATGGCCTGTTTGGTTGGAGGAATTTGAAAGGGAGGGGTAGTTTTTTTTAAAAAAATCCTTGTTTGGTTCCCAAAATTGCAGGGGAGGGTATTGAAAATGTCTATAAATTTTTCCTCCCCTCCTATATTTCACTTCCAAAATTGGGGGATTTGGAGGAGAGAGGAAAATATAGCCATATAAGTAGGTGTAACAATTACCAAATTATCTTTGTTGTATTTACAAATCTATCCTTCATAATAATTGTACTAAAAAAAGAACTAGAAATTTTGATTCCTTCCTTATATCAGTGACTAGAGCAACTAGTTGGCAAAAGTACATAAGGTGCTTGCTTTACAATAGAAGAGGCCAACTATGAATAAAAGAGAAAAATAAATAATTAAATAAATACTATAAGAGTTTAATAGTTAATTTAATTTAATTTTTTCTTCTTTTTCTTGCAAATAAAATAAGAAGATTTTTTTATCTCTCCCCCCCCCCTCCCATGTAACCAAACCAAACAAGGTCCCCTCATTTTTTAATTTTGATCAAAACACTACTCAACAAGTTCTCTTTCCTCCCTTTTAAATGAAATCCAGAAAAAAGGAAGAGAAAGAAATGAGCAGGAATGGCCCTATACAATATCGACAACTACTAATATACACTCGCGAGCATCGAATTAACTAAGCTAGATTGCTAGAATAATTATTTATCAAGTCTCAAAATATTCTAGTGCGATTTTGGGCTTTATTCATCAGCTTTTTTCGGCTTTACGTTTGTTAATAGTGCAAAAGAGACGTGTAATGATTCAACTTGGGGCAAGAACGGAATAATACTTTCCCTTTCTTTTAGTTTTTGTGGGACAAGAATTGACCATTTGACAACCCTTTTAATCCTTTTAATCGTCAAGATGGGAGCAGTTAAGAAATACTTGCCTATGATTTTTAAAAAAAAATAAAATGAGACAGGTGTCGAACATAAGATTTTTAAGTCTTCAATAAGATGTGTTGCTAACTAACGAATTACTATTGACAGCAATGAGATCAGTTATTTGATTATTTTAACCAATGATTAATATTTTTTTATCGGAACTAAGTGGATATTATAGTTTTTTTTTTTTGCTAGCTCAAGAAAAGAAAAAATATGCTACTGTCTTTTACCAAAACAAATCTAGCATATATAAATCAAGATCCATCAACTTCTGAATGGTTCGTTCATATGGAACATGGATTTTTGGCCAGTGGTACTGGTATCTCAGAACAAAACCATCTCCAGAAAACCGGAGTGTAAAGACAGATATACCCAAAAGCAAAACATTAAAGATACTACAGAATGAGCCAAAAAAAAAAATGTGCTTACATATATGTTAGCTAGATAGTCAGGTGGAATGACTTCTGTCTCGTCGATAAAATGTTCTACTGTGATTTTCAACTATACTGAGCCAGAAGTCATGACCCGTGTTGGGCAAGAAAAAAAGAAAAGAAAAAGATTTGCTTTAATTAGAGAGCTAACACAGAGAGAGTACGGAGACTTTCCTCGTCAGTTTCAGCATACTGTGGTGGTCTAGCACGACTCATTCTTTCATAGACTAACCGGAGGGCTCGTTCCCATCTCAAACCCTGATGAGGAGACCCCGGAGGTGGTTGCTCCGGCTCGGGTCCGAACGCTATTTGACCCATTTGGAAAAGGAAGAGCCTCAATCCATAGGCAGTGTCATATAAAGCTTCACGAAGAGGTCTGAAACTGAAGAACAATTTGAGCATAAACGGCCATAGCAAACTTATAACTATTGGAGTTGTTAGACTCATCTGATTTGTCGCCATGAGGTTGAACTTTGCCAAAAGTGCCAAGTGAAGCCCCATTGCTTCTTCTCCCCTGGAATTTTTGAAAGTTGTCTTTTGCTTGCTATGGTCGCTTGTGTTGGCATCAAGAGATAAAAGAAATGATAATGGAACCTATGTATATACCCACTAGCTAATAATTTTCATTTTTTCTTGTCTTTATCTCTCAATTCTAAAATATAGATAATTAATACTTTAATTATTTATTTTATAATTTGTGATAACAAATTCAATCCCTCAATATTAATATCATTTAAATCGCGTACATAAATTATTCATAATTTTGCGATTTATTCACTAATTTCAATTACTACATTATTATTATAGGCTGGTGTGCTCGGGCTTCTTTCCTTTTTCTTTTTTTCTCATCTCATTCACAGTCATTTGACAAGTATTATTCTACAAAAGTTTTTTAATTTAATTATCATAACATTTTAAGGGAAAAAAATAGAGAAACCCTTGGGAGATAGACCCTTTTATATATATATATATATATATATATAAAATAAAAATGTCACATACAATGAGAATTTTAAATTCAAATGATCCGTGATCATTTGAATATAGTATGATTATGATCACAGAATGTACTCTTATTTGAGTTCGGTTTATATTATTTTCTTCCTGTGGGCCGTGGAGGAGAATTAACTGATATCTAATCTTGAATTTCGAAACGCAATGACAAAAGTTGGACCTGTCATTATTGTTATTATGTTCAAGTTCTTTAAAATATACTCTTTGTGTCTTTAAAATCTTATGATTTTTTTTACTACACGTGAGAATTAAAAAAGATTAAAAATTTACAAGAATAAGAGTAAAAAATGACCATAATATCTTACACATGCAATGATTTTAAAGAATGATTGTAATTTTAAAGCAAGCATAGATTCCCATTTTATGGATAAGCATTGCAATCAAATACTCCTTTGCGTAGCTTTACACTTCATGTTCTACTCTTGGGGTAGTATTATAATTCAATTGTTTTTCTACCTCAGAAGTCAATGCTAAACTAGTTATTTATAAATATAAATAATTATTTTTTAATGAAAAAATGATGTGTAAATATAATGATATACTATTTCAAAAATCATGTTTGTTTATACCCATGAAAATCATATACTCTAAAACATTAAAAAAGAAGATATATGGATATATTTGGGATGTTTGTCCTATAGTATCCTCACGAATAATGCAAACTATACATGGAAATAGAAATTGGTTTGGTTTGTTGGCGGTGAGATGAGAATATCATCATATGAAAATGAAATACAACCCCTTCAAATTTATAATTGACCTTTATCATGATTCATGAGCCAGATATGGTTATGGGACTTCCATATGCCATCTCTTCAAATGGATTTGTTTTGTATGATACCAAGCATTACGACAATTTTTTTGGTGGGGCATTGTTCTTGCCATGAAACTTCTTTGAATCTTCCTTTTTTGCCATGACTTGAGATTTTTATCCATAGTATTATTCGTACAGAACAATCAAACATCTATTCTAAGACTTGTGATTTCTGTAGCCTGTAGGGCATTGCCAGTCCCCCTTACTTTTTCTGAGACTTTCCAAGCTTGTGTAATTTCTGATAATTGAGCTTCGTGAAAGGTATAAATCGATGCTGACATTGAAAGGAAAAAGAAGGCCATGAAATATATATATATATATATATATATATATATTTAAAATTTATTAGTGAGGTTTAAAATCTTTGTCTATCAATGCGTTTATTAGGGTAGGAGATTAGATTGTGAATTGATGTCTCTCACAAGACATTAGATAATAACAATTGGCTAATTGAGGTTGCCAATGAATATAAGTATCTCTATGCAACAAATTAACACCAAACTCCCTTATTAACTTTCTTTTTTTAAAGAGAAAATAAAAGATTTCATTAATGCAGATGAATGGGCTAAAGAATTGAAATTAAATAAGAGGAATAATTATCAAATTAGCACTCAACATAAGAAGACAATGAGAGACTCAAACGAGTTAGACTATAAATAGCTTTGTGTTTCACTTTACTAATATTCTACTATGGTTAACAGAGATAAAATGACCAATACATTTTTTTTTTGAATATTTTGAATTAGCCTTTTGATTAACATTGTAGCAATCTCCTTAAAAACCACCATTCTAAAATGATTCATGGCAGCAAAACGAATGTCAAGAATAAACCATAAGCATCCACATATTTCGCATCAGCCCTTCAAGGAATTCGTGTAGCAAAAGCTCCTTAACCATTCTTGACTTATAACTTTATAGTTCATAGCATTATTTATATTCTTCGTTCTTATATGTATTCATTAATTCATTGTATCATGGATAGAAACGTAGAGTTTAATGACTTTTTAAATTCATTTTTTTGCTTCTTCTTTTTCCATTGGATGAAAATAAAGAATTTTATAGAGACATTAATTTGCTAGAACATCAATAAGTTATTTATTTTCCCTTCTTTTGATTCTAATAGATGAAAATGAAGAATTTTCTATGCCTTTATATTTCTTTTTTCCATTTATTTCTATCTTATCTCGATATTAATATGGAGCCCGTTCAGATGTGCGCTCTTTTATTTTTTATTGCATATGTTACTTCAATGTAAGCAAAATCAATTAGTTAGGATCATTTTATGAGTGAATAGTCAATTAAAAGTCAACGTTCTAATAATAATAAAAAGGAAAAAATTGTGCCACGAGGTATCATGATGAACTTCAATTTAATAACGTGTCACATGGCAACACTACAATTAAACATGTAACTTTAATATTCCAACTAAGGTAAAAAAGTATATAGAATTTTTTTATCATTCTTTCAAGCTAAGGAAAGTAAAAAAAAAAATTGGCACGTTTTCTATCAGATCACCTTTTTTTCCCACGAATAACTTCGATTTAATTGTAGCATTCTCGTCCATTTCAGATTTGACCATTTTCTCAATAGATTTTGACAATTGAGCCTCATTGTTTCAAACTTGGATTTGGAGTTTGGAAAAACATGGGCTCGATATTTTATTTCTTGGTTCGGGTCATTTTTGCCTTAAAAATTTAAACAGGTTAGGGTCATTCTACTTGTGAAACCAGAAATTCTAAAACAGTCCACCTCCACCAGATAGCCCTTGATGGTCCACCAAGCAAAGGAGCCCAGTATGAGAATCTCTACTTGATTGCATATGTGAATCTTTCAATGGGCTTCGCTTGCTAATATTTATGGGACTTAATTGTCCTCAGCCAACATCCATTATTTCCCTTTTCTTTTATTTTTTTTATTTTTAATTTTTGAATTGAAGGTAGGGGTGCCAAAATGAATTGTTCCGCCCGATCCAACTTAGCTAAGATAGTTCGATTTTTTGCAAACTTAAAATTCTGCAAGTCAGTTCAAATTTATACATAGACTAATTCGGCACGAAAGTAAAAAATGATATTGTTTATAATTTAGAAATAACATTTTTTTCATTTGATATGATTCAATTCAAATGATTAGTTCTAATTTTGATCGACCAATCATCGTATAGTTCAGTCCAATCTAAAAATTGAATAACTTAGCTCATGTTTAAATTGACATCCTAACTGAAGGAAGCAAGTTCAAGTGTCTTTCACTAGCATATGTACAAACAAGTCAGCATATTACATTTTACCTTAGTTGCCACTCATCCAGCTCCTCTTGTGTTGACTGGAGAAGAATCAGTTTAGAATATACTCCATCCATCATAAACATATTTTTATTTATTCAGAATTCATATTCATTTTTTAAAAATAAACATACTTTTTTATTCAAAATTTCATTAATAACTTCACTTTATTTAAGATATTTTAGCTCACTAACTCATAATTTTCATAACTCATCATCGATTTATATCTCATAAACTCAAGAGTCACATATTCTATTATATTAATATAAATAATAATTTAATAAATTAATTAAATTCAAAAATCTTTTTAAATTTTTAGTTAAATTTAAAAGCATACATTCAATCAATTTGGTAGGGATGAAGTATATAACTACCTTCCGTATCCATAAAGTACCATTTACAAAAGATTGTGTGCTAAAAATTTCTCTATTTCTAAAGCATCACAAAACATGAATAGTCATGTCTAAACACAATCCTTCAATGCTTGCAATCAAATAACACAGCTTCTCTTTGACTAAGATTGAAGGATATCCATTCACTGAGTTGTGCGGCTCGTCTAAAAGTCTGTACAAGGCTGCGCAAGTAAGAGTTTAGTCCATACTGATACTGCCTTGGCTCGATGGCAGTCCCTCACCCCATGGAGGGAATCTTCAACTACACTACACATCGACATCTCCAACAAGATGGAGTCTCTAGACCGCCTCTCTCTCATAGCATCTGGCTATCTAGGAAATTCCACAGTGCTTTCCAGTTGAAAGGGTCACTACCGTCTTTTTGTAAAAAATTTCTTTTATTTTTGCTCTTTTAAATCTTGGGGTGGAAGTCAGAATCTGTTAACATGGAAAAAATAGTAAGGTGGTAACTTTAGACTTGGCTTGTTTGGATATGAGAGTAAATATAAAGAGAAGTAAGCATTGATATATTTAACTAATTTACGTTGTATTTACTAAAAAATAATAATAGAGTAATTTAAATCTGTTTGATTAAGAAATAGAAGGGAAGGGAAAGAATTTGGAGGGATTCAATTAATTTTCCAATCCTCCTATAATAAGAAAAAGGAAATTAGCCCAAATGATCCCGTATGTTTAAAACTTCGGACGTTAAAGTTCAATATCTTTAATATTGATATATAAAATCTTGTATCTTTTAATATTGATCGAAAAATTGACGTATTTATAACACAAACTATTTATGTATAGTATTTAAGACACATAATATTTAATTTTAATTTTTAAGACATTAAAACTTTTTTATTTTGGTGATTAAGATACTTCCGCCAATAAAAATATTATGCTGCCATTAATAACCAAAATTTTCAAGGGCATTTCTATCAACCTCCTAAAAGTTTGGTATATTTAACGCACAAAATTTTTAGTTTAATGATTAAGATACATAATCTTAATTTTAATTTTTAAAGCATGGTAAATTTTTTATATTAGTTATTAAAGTACTTACTATTGACACATTTGTGAATTTAGTCCCCAAACTATTTATTTTTGGTAGTATAAGTGCAAAACTTTTATTTTCGAACATTAAGGCCCATAACTTAAAAAATGCAACTTTAATATCCAACTTAAATATGTAATTTTTTTTAAAAAAATGTCCATATTTTTTTAGGGGGAAAAAATTTACATATTTAAAGTTTGGCATTAAATTTGTATTTTTTTAATGAACGTTGCTTTATTTTTATATATAAAAAAATTTACATCTTTAAGATGGACATTAAAGTTGCATTTTTTTAAGATAAAAAGAAGAATAAGAGAAAATAGAAAGATAAATACATCTATTTTTGTAGGGGGAAAAACTTACATTTTTAAGGTGGGCATTAAAGTTACTTTTTTAAAGAGAAAGAGAAAAAGAAAAATTTCTTTAAAGATGTAACAACTAAAAAAAATGATACTTTAATGCCCAATTTAAAGATATAATTTTTTTTGAAAATATAACATTGTTTGTCAGTTAGATTTAACCCAAAATTTGGCAAAAGTACTTGGATCACAAAAAAAAAAAAAAGTTTTGAAATTTTAATGTTTGAAAATAAAAGTTTTGGACTTACCAAAACTAAATAGTTTGGAGATTAAAATCATCAATTTGCCTATAGAAGTACTTTAATAATTAATAAAGTACTTCTTAACAAGTCTTAAAAATTAAAATTAAAATTATGCGTCTTAATAATCAAACTAAAAAAGTGTATGTGTTAAATATACTAAATTTTTGGTGGGTTGACTGAAATGGCCCTGAAAATTTTGATGATTATCGGCCATTTGACATTTTTATTTACGAAAATATCTTAATCACCAACCTAAAAATTATCTTAAAAATTAAAATTAAAGATTAGATGTTTTAATTACTAAACATAAATAGTTTGTGTGATAAATATGTTAATTTGCCAACATTGATCAAATAAAGTCCAATTAAGTATTTTTTTCATGTTAAAATTTCCTGAAATTTTTAATGGTACTCTTCATTCTTCACTCTTTATCACTAAAAAATTTAAATATTCTGTGTGTTTATCTTTATAATTTTCTTTCTATATTTATTTTGAATTTACACAAATATTAAAGGTTTTTTTTTTGGTTGCTTTAGACTTTTAAATTGTTTAGTAAATATTAGAAATATTTTCCTTAATAGTGAGAATTAAATGAAGAAAATGCAGGCAAGTTGTTGTGATGTTTAAAGATTAGGATAATTTTATGAATTTAATATATATTTTTATCTAAATATACTTTTAAAACTTAAAGTATAAAATATACTTTTAATAGGCAAAATCCATCAGAAAAAAGAAAAATATGAAACAATGCAAATAAATTTGCACTAAAGTAAAACCATTGTGTGATAAAACCTTACGTATATAAGTATATCATTAAATAAAATTGAAAAAAATATGTTTTATGTACATAAGTGACACTATATGTTTGACAATTATATATATATATATATATATATATAATGTTAGCAGGGAACTTAGTTGCAACAATTTAATGTAAATATTATAGCTATTTTTATACTTTAAGTTTTAAAAATATAAAAATTTAAGGAAATTTTAAAATGAAAAGAATATTTAATTAGGAAAAAATACTTAATTGAATTTAATTTGACCAATGTTAAAAGATGCGGGACTTTATATATTAATATTAAATATATTGAATTTTAACGATTAAAGTTTCAAATATATAGGATCATTTGGGAGAAATGTCAAATATACCTTTTAGAAAAAATTACGGGATTGACATATCATGTACTTGGCCAAATTTCAAATATTTTTCGATCAACTGAACTTTGTTGAACAAATGTTAAAATATATAAAATCTTATAAGTTATTATTAAAAATATCAAACTTTATGGATCGAAGTTTCAAACATGTAAAACCCTATAGGCTAATTTTCCTAGGACAAATTAATCATTTAATTTCACCTTACTCATCATATAAACACAAAATAGAAATAAATTTAATTAACTTTTTATTTTTTATTTTTTAAACAGAAGTAAATATGTTTATTTCCTGTCTAAGAACCAAACTAAGCTTTAGTAATATGAAAATATTAATTTTATTTTGAAAATTTAAAATTACTTTTGATGATATTCCTAGACTTTAGAAAATAATTAAATAATTAAGATTCTAATAATTTAATTAGACATATTATAATTAGAACATTTCTGTAACCAGATTGAGAAACGTTGAATTAATTGACCCTTTCTATCATTTCATAGACTATGAAACCATTAGGATTTGAATTACAATAAAATTTGTACTCATTTTCATACTTGGTCATTAAAAATCATTTTAATTTTTAAGTACAACCTTATAAATATAAAAAGTTAATTATTAGGAAAAAATACATTAAAAAAAAATTCAAACTATCTAACCAAAATCAACTCTTATTCAAATTTAAATTATATCCTTTCTTCATTAAAAATTGAATGCCTATATTTTTTTCATAACATTTTAAAAAATTGAATATATATATTTATTGAAATAAATGCATTTTTTATATGAAGTTTCATTAATAGCTTTTTAATTTTAAAAAATTATATTTTAATGACTTTTTTAATTCAAGAAATGTATATAATAGATATTCAATTTCAAAGTGGTGAAGTATTTAGACTTTGTTCAATTTTTCCAAATTTGATTGATATTTTAGTCGTGTCAACACATAAATTGAATATTCAAATTTGAGCAGTAAATCTAATTCAAAGACATCAATATTATGTACTGCACAATTAACTAAATCTCTAATTACCGAACTAATCAAGAAAAGGGGGAAAAAAAAACTGTAAAAAAACCGCAAACCACGCAGAGTAACCTCGCGCTCACAAAAGAGAAAAGGGTGAACAAATCCCTGCCGCTTCAGACAGTTTGTGTGCAATTCAATTGTGGTGACCAACCCGTCCAAGCAAACTTCAAAGGAAGCCAAAGGCAATCTGCTCTGCTTAAAAGATTTTCTTGTATCAAAATTATTTCTCGAAATATCCCTAAAACCCTTAAACCCTTTTGCAACTGCTCTTGAAAATTGAGTAGCAATGAAAGAAGCAGAAGATGGACCGCCCAACAGGGAGCTTTATGCACTACTTCACATATCTCCGGAAGCCTCAGATGAAGAAATTAGAAGGGCTTACCGTCAATGGGCACAAGTTTACCATCCTGATAAATATCAGGCTGCTCATGTACTGTCATTTTTCTTTTTCTCATTTTTTTTCTTTTTAAAAATATTCTGGTTACATATAACTTTATCTGATCATTTTTGTTTGATATTAGATTTTATATAGCAGAAGGTGTTTGTGATGTCAAGTTCAATAGATATCTTGGGTTTTAAATCTTGATCATCCCTGCTGATGAATTTTTAGCTAATTATTAATTATTTGTCAACATCTTAATTCATTACGGGGGAATATTTATGATGTTGATATGCAGAAAATTGTAATCCCTTAGCATGCCATTGTTTTACCGTACGTTATAAATGTTCAGCTGTTATTTAGCATTTAAAACTTGTATTATAATTCTCCCTCCTAGTGTCACATTGTGTTGTTAGTTGAATTGTTATAACCTCTAAGGTTGTTTTTCTCTGTTGCACCATAGGTACATTGAGAAAATGTAAATTACTTCATGCTTTACGTTTCCTTTTATGCTTTAGCTGAATTTATGTCTGCTGTACACATATTGAGCTATCCATTTGTATATGCTGTACAGTTGACTATGGTTTAATCTAAGTGGTTTCATCCTCTATTCAGAAATGTATATTATGAGTATCCCAATTATACAAGATGGAGTTAGGTGGTGCTGTTGTTTTTTTCGATGTTGTCCTTATCCTGTTGGCCAACTAATTTGAGAACAAGACTCATTCATTGATGCTTAACTCTAATAAAGTTTCACTGCAATTGGTACCTCATTTTATATGGCTTTACTGCATTAGCTTCTTTTTAGATTGTTCATCATTCTTTGAGTCTTTCTGGAACCTTTTGGCCTAAATTGATTATAGCTTCATCATCCCAACGATCTGCCTTCTGTAGTTGACTATTGGGAACTTAAGTTGCAACTACGTGATTGCATTGGAATTCTAGGGTTCTCTTGTTTCAGAGATTTATCCTAGTTCCCCAACTTCTCCTTGTGGACCAAGTGTGCACATTGGCTGGCTTTACTTTAGCTTAATGTTGGGGCTCTGGATAATTTTGTGTTTAAAAATTTCAGATGAAAGATATTGCGACGGAGAACTTTCAGAGGATATGTGAAGCCTATGAAATTTTATCTGATGAGAAGAAAAGGCAGATATATGATCTGTATGGTATGGAAGGGTTAACTTCTGGTTTGGAACTTGGTCCAAAACTCAATAAGGTTGATGAGATTAAAGAAGAACTTGAGAGACTGCGGCGACGGAAGGAAGAAGAAAAGATCTCTGCTCATTTCCGGCCTTCTGGTTCAATTCTAGCAAATTTGTCCTTGCCACAGTTTTTGAGGGGTGATGGCATTATGAAAGGGTATTACTTAAGTTCTCCTTTCTCCCTCCCCCTTTTTTGTGTTGGTTCATTTGATGTGCTTGCTTGTGTGTGTGTGTGTGTGTTTTTAAGAATTTAATTTACTATTAATTTGTGGAAAATAAAGATCCATCACCACGGATTTTTTTGGGTGATGGCACTGCAAATGGGTAGAACGCACCTTGTTCTCTGATTGTTTATTGAATTGAACTGCAATTTCCATATCTATTGGTAAAGTTCTCTATAATCTGGAAATAATCAAAATGTTGCTTTTGCACATTGCAATGTACCGTAAACCTTGTATTATGAATTGGATTTTACACCTTGGCTTTGGTATTTTATGATTTGATGCTTCATCAAGGATTCATCTTGATACATTAGAAAAATCTAGCATATCATGCGACTAGCCATCTCATCTTACCATTCATGGATGTGAATTGAATACAGAATGGCTATGGCGAGTGAAGTTCAATCTCAACTTTCAAAACAAAATGTTATTGCCATTGGTGGGAATATGGCAGTTAATGGAAATGCTGGTGGTGGTGCAGCATCAGTTGCCTTTAGACATCAAATATCTCCAGTATCTTCTATGGAGTTCATGGCTTCTGCTGGTTTACGTGCATTACTAGGGGTACATATGTCTCGGTATGGTTTGTCCTTTCTTATTGCCCCGTTTGTCTCCAGATTGTAATGCAACTCGAAATGATACTTTTGTGCTCCTTATCTTCAGTCAGCTATCTCAACACTCCTCTGCAACAATGGGTCTTGCCATATCTTTAAGGGATGGCTCAATTAATTTGTCTAACACTTGGACTCGTCAGCTCTCTGAGACAGCTAATGGAAATGTAAGCTTTTTGTTTTGCATAATACTTATTTGTAATGTTGCCAATTCATATTCAAATATTCAATTATTCTTGTTTTTTATCTTTCAGATACAACTTGCATTAGGTTCAGACACATCTATTGCTGTTGGATGGCAAAAGAAAGAGCAAAAGATATCTGCTGCAGGAGAGATTAAGGTAGTGCTTTAGCCTCCAAATTGTAACCCTTATATATGATTGGAATCATCTATTTTTAACCACAAAATGTTTCCCTTACCCCAATCAAAAGTGTCTCTTACTAGAAAAACATGCAGTGATCTTTTTACTAAAATCTGAGTATCAACAGCCATCCTTTAGTGTGCAGAGGGATGCAAAGCTATTTATCAAGATTTATCTCCCTATAAAATATTATTTATCCTATCCACACTTTGTATCTTTCCAGTATTGCATTTTTCTCTCATCCAGAACCCTCCTCTTCTTGAACTACACAAATGTGTTTGTCAGTTTTCTTTATATTTTCCCAATGCAACTACCATAGTTTTCTGATGGCTTGATTGTCTATCCTATTTGTGTGCTATTTAGAGCCTTGAAACAGTAATGTATTCTTTTTAAGTTAAAAGACCTGATTTATAACTGAGATGCCATAGAGTAACATCTTTTCATTTTTAGGTTAAAAGAAATTACTTAATGTGCACAGAATGCCACCAATATACAAAGAATTCAACTATACATGTGTATATTCATCTGAAGACAACTAAAAATTACTTCGGAAGTTTGTCTATCTTCAACATAAAGAGTTCTCAAGAAGTCTGGTAATGAATATTGGTATGCATATTTTTATACTACTGCAAATACATAGGCCTCAAATAAGTGAAGACAGATGTAGAAATGATCAACTTTCTGAACTCTTACGCAATTTCTTTCAAATTGTTTGACATGTTTTTGGGTTCTCAAGATAATTTTCACCTTTTACCATTGTTGTTGTTATTATTATTATTATTATTATTATTATTATTATTTCATGTAGATTGGTATCGGTGCCTTTGGCCTGACAGCACATTGTACGCACCGGTTCTCTTCAAAATCTCATGGGCGTATTGCAGGAAGAGTAGGAAGGTTTGTCCCTAATACTTCCTGATTTGCTCTTCCAGAGAAACTTCCTGATCTTATTCTGTAATATGCATTTGGACTCTAAAAATCCTAAAATAATTTTAAGCTAGTTTAATAGATGAGAAAAATATTACTTATCAAACTATTCTTCTGTATCCTTTAGTTTGTAAGATTTGGTGATTTATCTTGTTTGAGACTGAGCTAGGAAGATTGTATATTTGGAATGTGGAACCAAAAGGTTTTACACGTGGAGAAATTGTCCAAACAATTGCTATTGAAGGATATAACAGAATAAATTGTCTCATAGCTAGTTGCCTATTTCCATTCACTCTAGTCACAATCCACTAATAAATACATATCAACAATCTGCCTTTTTATTTATTTTTATTTATCTTTTTTTTTGGGGGGGGGGGTATAAGAGATATTGTTATATTTAACAATATAGTTTAAGGGCATTCATAACATTTCAGGACATTTGCAATGCTAGATGTGCTATAGTCTGCAGTATATCTAAGCATGCTTCTGGAAGAAGATGGTATTTATGTATACCTAGAAGCTTCAAGTGAGGGGAAAAAAAAAATGCTCTCCAAGTTCATGATTAACTGATTGAAGTTAGGGCCTTATCTGAAATAGAAGTGCTCAAGGAAGCTCAAGGACATAACAGCAATCATGTCGAGCAAGGATTACAAATCAACATGGCTCTGATTTCCTCATTATTTTATAATGATATATGGGTGGACATCTTAGTTAAGATGTTTGCTTTGCTAATATTGATCCAATAGTTTCCTGGGGATAAGTTCCTTTAGTTGGACTTCAAGTGTTCTTAGTGCTATAACCTCCATGGTATCTATCATGCGTTGAACTGCGAGTAAAGCTGGGTTGATTGCATCTAAAGCATCTTCATGAAGGTTTAACATTTAGAATAGGAGACTCAGGAAACATTTTGAATGTCAGGCATTCTTTTTTTGACAATTTTGTGTTGGTTTTTATTAGATTAGGTTATTTTCTTGGAGAATATGCCCCAAATTCTGTGATATCATAAGTCGACAGTATCAGTGGAAGGTGACATAAAGCAAACAGGAGGGAGAGAGAGAGAGAGATGACAAATGAAGCATTTCATTGTCTAGCCTATTATCGTGTACAAATTTAAAATACCTAAATTTAGATAATTTTTCTGAAGGTTGTGAAAGGAATAATTTTGCGTTGAATTGCTTCATCCTCTTTTTATCTGCTAAAGATTGATGCATATTGCTAAATGCTAACATATGCATACTTATACATTCTTTCCCACTTTAAAGTGCCTGTTTGCTGGCAAATCAATCCCCCAATGACATTTGAGTTCTGATATTTGACTCTCTTTCTACAGTGGAGCTCTTGAACTTGAAATAGGAGGTGGAAGAAAAATATCCAACTTCAGCACTGTCCGCATGTTGTATACAATTGGAATTCAGGCATGTATATGCTTTATTTTTCAGGAATGGGCTGTGTGGAACCCCTGGTCTGGGGTGTCAGTTATTAGCTTCTTACCCTCTTTCCTTACAGTGAAAATTTTCAAAATTTTATTACATTGTACTTTAATATTTGTCTTCCTATACCTTATCCCTCCAATCTGAGAGATCTTTGGTTCCGTCCGTGCAGTTAATGTAATATTCCAGCGAATCTAGAATCCATAACTATTAGGATTAAAATCTCAATAGTTCTCTCTGATTTCGTTTAAACTAAATTAATTGTAGTTGAACTTTATTTTTCATTATAAGATTTTTTTTTTAAACAAATGTTAAATAGCTCCATCCATGTAATTGGAACCATTCTAGCTGATAATCTGATTAGTTACCTAGAACCATAAGATATGCTGTATTTATGAGCTGTACTTATAGAAAGAGTTCATGCCACATAAGTTCCCCTGTCATTGAATATCGTGGTTGAATTCCCAAAATAATGTTTGATGGTTTGGTAAGCTTTCTTAGCGGCATTCTTGGTTCCGTAGGTGAAAAAGTTTCAAACTAGTATGTACCTGTATTATGTGGAGTCAGATGTATAATACCGAGAAGTAGATGACCTGCTGCCTGAACTTTTTTTGATTCCTGTTGTGTATTGAGATCAGTTGAGAATTTTGTTTCATGAGATTCCTTTATGTTTTCATCCTTCCCTTCTTTTTGGGTTTTGGTTTTTATGTTTCACTTATAGATGAAATAGTTTTCTTCTAGAAATATATTACTCCCTCCGTCGGAATTGAATATTCACATTTGACTTTGTCTAAAAATTAAGATCTTTTGACTTTAAATAAATGACCCTCTGATCCTTGTTATTAATGTCGTGACTAGTAGTGGGACCAATGAGTTAGTTGGTGGAATTTTAGATGAAAAATATGCTTATTTTAGAAAAGTGGCCATTCAATTATGGATACAGGGAGTATATTTTATCATATTAACACAATTCATGGTAGTTTTAGTTTTCAATAATTCAATGCGAGGACTGGAAAGATGTTTAAAAACAGTGCCTATAAAGTATTATGGTTCCACCAATTAAAAATATTCTTTTCCTCACCGCGACTTATGTTCTGTTGTCTGTTGTGCAGTTAATTAGCAAATAAAGAAAAAAAGAAGAAATTCTTGCATTTTTTTTTTTGGAGGGAGGGGGGGGGGGGGTATGCATGTGTGAGTTGAAACCTGACACTCATGTTTGTTGTTGATAGGGAATTTTTTGGAAATTCGAATTACATCGGGGAGGCCAAAAGTTGATTGTTCCTGTAAGTGCATAGTTGAATTGTCATTTAATTCATTTTGTTTTATTATGCATTGTTCTGGTTTGGTTAAAAGTATTTCTAGCATTTGCTTGAGTTAATCTCCTTCATTCTGCAGACCAGTATTTGAAACCTCTAGACTATGCTGGATCATGATATATTGGTATTATTTAACCTATTTTAAGGAAAATTAGATGAAATCTAACTATATCTTAAACAAGATTATGGATCCTAATTACAAGTGCTATTATTGCTTCCTTTCATTTCTAATGGTAAGATAACTCTACGGGTGTCTGGAATTGTTTTATGCCAAGTCCATGCAGCTCTTGTGTAGAAACTTATTGCATTTGTATTTGTAAGATAGTTCTACAGGTGTCTGGGATTGCCTTATGTCTAGTTCTTGTCTGTAGAAACTTCTTGTTTTATGCAATTGGGTTTGATGAGTCACTTTTTTACTTCATGCAGATATTGCTTTCGAGACATTTGTATCCTGTCTTTGCAAGTGGAGCATTTATTATTCCAACATCACTTTACTTTTTACTCAAGGTCGGGCCTCTAGTCTGTTTAGTGACTTGATTACATTAATTATTCTCATTTGATTTTTCTGGTAAGTTAAGCTAGCAAAAGCTTCTAACCAATAGGTTTTCCCACGCTTCTAATGGTCAGCAATGAATTTGTTGTTGAAACATGCAGACTGTTGAATGTGGTGAATCTGCACTATTGGTTTTATTTTTATGCTACTATTCTTTTGTCTTCCTTTCTGGTTCTATGTCTTAGCTAAAATCCATACTCAAGAAAGTGTTCTGAAGATCTTCATCACCATTTAACTGTTCAATGAATTTTTTTAGTTAACCTTATCTAGGGGATGTCAGTGCAACATTAGAAGATTTATTCCTTTGTTGATCTTCTAGAAGACATCTATTAAGAAGCATCATGTCTTCTGAAGATTTGTTAAGGGCTGTTAGGGTTGAACATTTATGAACAAATATCGTTGGTGATGCATTTAGTTAAGGCTGTTTATTCTGTTCTGATCTTTCTATACCTTTTGTATGCTACTACTGATTTGTTTGAGCGTTGGAGATTTCCAAAGGGCTGTCTTTTCTTTTTTCATCAGGAAATTTGTTCACTAATCTTGTTTAATTTCAGACCTACGTTTTCAAACCTTATTATTTGAGACGGGAAAAGCAGAAGATTTTAGAGAATATTGACAAGACCGAGGCCCAGGTACATCCCATCTTGGTCTTGACAATGTGACAGTCTTAGGTCACATTATTCATCTTCCTGATTTATTATTGGATGAATCTTTTAAAAGGTAATGCTGAAAGTATCTGAAAGTTGTCAGGGATGGTTTTTAGTGTCTGAAAGTAACTCATGCAGTTGATTGAATAATGTCAACAATTATTTCCACATGAAATGTGGTTCTTGTCTGACAAAGTTCACAAGGAAGTTATTGTAAATAAAGTAATGAAAAAGAATTTTCCTTAGGCGTTAATATTGATATTTCCTTGTTGCATATCTATGCAAACTTACATTGAGAATGTGGTTGATATGCAAATATCCTACTTTGTCTCTAGTTACGTCCAGCAGTGTGCAAAAGGCCAGTGGTGAAAATTTTGTCTAACATGGAAAGCAGCTCCTGTTGCTATTTTACCTGCTTCATTTGGTGATACATCACCCCTTCTGTTGGCTAGATGGTTCTTTATGCATACGTTCTTATTTATTAACTTATTTCCTTTTCTGACCCTAGTTTCTTGGTCTTTGTGGTATCAAGAGATCCTATACATTATTTAAAATGAGCTTGTAGAACTACCATGAGGTATTGCCAGAGACAGCAACTTATGGCATTGCCATGATCACGAGGCAAATTTGGTTTTCGCCATGTATTTTATGTCATAGTTATAACTGACATAATGGATTGAAATATGGACTGCTTCCGCACCAGTTATAATTGATGGATCGGAATCTCTTGCCTGTTTTTCTGTTCACTGTCCTATCGGAATTCCATTGTGTTTTAAAACTGTTTTCAATTCCTGTTTGGATTTATTTGTTTTCTGGATAGGTTCGGGAGGCAAGAGCAGCAGCCGAGAAAGCCCAACAATTGTTACAAAATGTGGCCAATAGGAAAAGAAGCAGACAACTAGAAATAGGTGGACTAGTAGTTACAAAAGCAGTTTATGGGAGTAGTAAAGCTTTGAAAAATAAAAATCAGCGTGAAGAAATAAAAGATATCGCTTCACAAATCATAGATGTGACTCTGCCTCTAAATTTTCTGGTTAACGAGTCTGGGCAACTTAAGGTTTGTTTTCCTGTGAACCATTTTCTGGTTAATCAGACTTTTTGCTTTACAAAATGATCAAGCTTTCAACATGTTCCTGCAGCTACACGAAGGGGTAAAGAAATCAGGAATTATGGGCTTTTGTGATCCTTGTCCTGGAGAGCATAAGCAGTTGTATGTGGAATACACCTATGGCGGCAATAGATATGAGGTATCCTCCATCATTTTCTACTCTCTAATATCATTTGTGTATGAAATGACTAACAATTTATGAACTGTAACAGGTTACTGTTGACGATTATGGAGAACTACTAATACCCCAGGAAGTGCACAGAACATGAATGTTGTTTTGAGATTGGAACCTCTTCAATTTGCATGTATTTGGCATGCGTATGAGGCCCTTCAAATCGACACGTCCAATCCTGTCCCAGTCTCCCGAGAAGAGGAAGGGGAGAAGAACAGTTCCCTTGCAATTTTCAGAGAATTAAGTTAGCAACCAAAATTTGCCTCTGTTTCGGATGACATTTTTCACAGGAGAACTTGTCCTAGTGTCTTCTGATACCTCAGGGCAAAAGGGTTATTTTTTATAAACACTCGATTCTTTTTCCCAGGCAAGTCTTGCTGGAATTTTATGATTGCAAAGCTATTGTAGGCAAATAAGCCTTGCACATCAAATAAACTGAGGTTCCAGCTTGTTTGTTTTTTTAGTTTTGAAGAGAATCTTCTCCTTTTTTTTTTATTTTTTGCCATATCATTATTTATGTTTCTTTTCCACACTACTTTATTACGAATAGAAATGATTCAACTGTGAATATCACTATTGCTGAAATGATTAATTTACATAATATTTATGTAAGACATTATTGATAATTCACAAATGATATTACAGAATAGAAGATGATTGAGGATACCTCGTATTTATTGCGGTTATAGGTGCAGAGAAATGGAATGAATCAGAAATATTCTGAAGGGGAAGAATCTTGACTTCCATTTCTTCACTATAATACAAACACAGGTTATTATATATAACAAATCGTGACCCTATGTGGAGTCCTAAGTTTGATGTGTACGAGAACAGCTAATATAATAATATGCTATTACAGAGGTTTTGATAAGTTTTTCTTTTTCATCTTTCTTTTATGTACTGTCTTATCTTATCTTATCTTTTTTTTGAGAGGATACTGTATTTATCATACTATTTGAGTTCTATTTTTCTCTGAACACAAAAAAAGAAAAAGAAAACTTGTGATCATTCATGTATAAAATACTAAAACCCACCCTCATTTGAGTTTCTACTTTTCTTTGAAAATAAAAGGAAAAAAAATTATGATCATTTGTGTATAATATTTTTTAACGACCTAGATATAATGAAATGAAAATTGTGATCATCCAATTTACTTGTTATTTTGTTTTTTATAGCATTCGCAATTCACAATTTAAATAATGTGTGCTTTTATATAAAATATTATCTTTTTTTTTTTAATATCGGTATTAGAATATACCATACACAATCTGAAAAAATGTTTGAAAAGAAATTCTTACATATAAATAATACAAGACCGATTTTAATACAAAGTTGTCTCATGAGTTTAACCCATTTACGTCACTAAGCAAATCATACAAAGTCTTTATCTTTTATTAACAAGATTCACGTATTATCTTAATAT
>SRSM01000781.1:0-39414 GCA_019593545.1 Apocynum venetum | reverse complement strand
CTTCGAGACGATTTTTTTTTTTCAATTCGAAAGAGAAGTAGACAAAACGAGAGGGGTGCAACACGAGGACTCCCAGGGGGTCACCCATCCTAGATACTCTCGCCCAAGCACGCTTGACTTCGGAGTTCTGATGGGATCCGGTGCATTAGTGCTGGTATGATCGCACCCGTTGTTGGCTCGGCGATCGGTTCCTTTTACCACCCACCGGCATCTACAAAATTTTTTTTTATATAACACACTCGATTTTTCTCGATTATCGAATATGTGGATCGGGGGCTCGGATTTTCGAATTTCGAAACCCCAACCGATTTTTATGTGCGAAATTTTGCAAATACTCTTCAATAGAGTGCTTTTTTGCGAAACGAGCTGTCAGAATCCTCCGTTGGCACACGCAAGCGCTTAGATGACAATTCCATAATAAAAATGCCAGTCATGTATGATTGCGAGTAAAATCGACCACCGGTGCGCGAAACGCGAAATCCACTGCTTCGAGACGATTTTTTTTTTTTCAATTCGAAAGAGTAAGTAGACAAAACGAGAATCCGCCGTTGGCACACGCAAGCGCTTAGATGACAATTCCATAAAAAAAATGCCAGTCATGTATGATTGCCAGTAAAATCGACCACCGGTGCGCGAAACGCGAAATCCACCTGCTTCGAGACGATTTTTTTTTTTCAATTCGAAAGAGTAAGTAGACAAAACGAGAGGGGTGCAACACGAGGACTTCCCAGGGGGTCACCCATCCTAGTACTACTCTCGCCCAAGCACGCTTAACTTCGGAGTTCTGATGGGATCCGGTGCATTAGTGCTGGTATGATCGCACCCGTTGTTGGCTCGGCGATCGGTTCCTTTTACCACCCACCGGCATCTACAAAATTTTTTTTTATATAAACACACTCGATTTTCTCGATTATCGAATATGTGGATCGGGGGCTCGGATTTTCGAATTTCGAAACCCCAACCGATTTTTATGTGCGAAATTTTGCAAATACTCTTCAATAGAGTGCTTTTTTTGCGAAACGAGCTGTCAGAATCCTCCGTTGGCACACGCAAGCGCTTAGATGACAATTCCATAATAAAAATGCCAGTCATGTATGATTGCGAGTAAAATCGACCACCGGTGCGCGAAACGCGAAATCCACCTGCTTCGAGACGATTTTTTTTTTTCAATTCGAAAGAGTAAGTAGACAAAACGAGAATCCGCCGTTGGCACACGCAAGCGCTTAGATGACAATTCCATAAAAAAAATGCCAGTCATGTATGATTGCCAGTAAAATCGACCACCGGTGCGCGAAACGCGAAATCCACCTGCTTCGAGACGATTTTTTTTTTTCAATTCGAAAGAGTAAGTAGACAAAACGAGAGGGGTGCAACACGAGGACTTCCCAGGGGGTCACCCATCCTAGTACTACTCTCGCCCAAGCACGCTTATCTTCGGAGTTCTGATGGGATCCGGTGCATTAGTGCTGGTATGATCGCACCCGTTGTTGGCTCGGCGATCGGTTCCTTTTACCACCCACCGGCATCTACAAAATTTTTTTTTATATAACACACTCGATTTTTCTCGATTATCGAATATGTGGATCGGGGGCTCGGATTTTTCGAATTTCGAAACCCCAACCGATTTTTATGTGCGAAATTTTGCAAATACTCTTCAATAGAGTGCTTTTTTTGCGAAACGAGCTGTCAGAATCCTCCGTTGGCACACGCAAGCGCTTAGATGACAATTCCATAATAAAAATGCCAGTCATGTATGATTGCGAGTAAAATCGACCACCGGTGCGCGAAACGCGAAATCCACCTGCTTCGAGACGATTTTTTTTTTTTCAATTCGAAAGAGTAAGTAGACAAAACGAGAATCCGCCGTTGGCACACGCAAGCGCTTAGATGACAATTCCATAAAAAAAATGCCAGTCATGTATGATTGCCAGTAAAATCGACCACCGGTGCGCGAAACGCGAAATCCACCTGCTTCGAGACGATTTTTTTTTTTTCAATTCGAAAGAGTAAGTAGACAAAACGAGAGGGGTGCAACACGAGGACTTCCCAGGGGGTCACCCATCCTAGTACTACTCTCGCCCAAGCACGCTTACTTCGGAGTTCTGATGGGATCCGGTGCATTAGTGCTGGTATGATCGCACCCGTTGTTGGCTCGGCGATCGGTTCCTTTTACCACCCACCGGCATCTACAAAATTTTTTTTTATATAACACACTCGATTTTTCTCGATTATCGAATATGTGGATCGGGGGCTCGGATTTTTCGAATTTCGAAACCCCAACCGATTTTTATGTGCGAAATTTTGCAAATACTCTTCAATAGAGTGCTTTTTTTTGCGAAACGAGCTGTCAGAATCCTCCGTTGGCACACGCAAGCGCTTAGATGACAATTCCATAATAAAAATGCCAGTCATGTATGATTGCGAGTAAAATCGACCACCGGTGCGCGAAACGCGAAATCCACCTGCTTCGAGACGATTTTTTTTTTTTCAATTCGAAAGAGTAAGTAGACAAAACGAGAATCCGCCGTTGGCACACGCAAGCGCTTAGATGACAATTCCATAAAAAAAATGCCAGTCATGTATGATTGCCAGTAAAATCGACCACCGGTGCGCGAAACGCGAAATCCACCTGCTTCGAGACGATTTTTTTTTTTCAATTCGAAAGAGTAAGTAGACAAAACGAGAGGGGTGCAACACGAGGACTTCCCAGGGGGTCACCCATCCTAGTACTACTCTCGCCCAAGCACGCTTACTTCGGAGTTCTGATGGGATCCGGTGCATTAGTGCTGGTATGATCGCACCCGTTGTTGGCTCGGCGATCGGTTCCTTTTACCACCCACCGGCATCTACAAAATTTTTTTTTATATAACACACTCGATTTTTCTCGATTATCGAATATGTGGATCGGGGGCTCGGATTTTTCGAATTTCGAAACCCCAACCGATTTTTATGTGCGAAATTTTGCAAATACTCTTCAATAGAGTGCTTTTTTTGCGAAACGAGCTGTCAGAATCCTCCGTTGGCACACGCAAGCGCTTAGATGACAATTCCATAATAAAAATGCCAGTCATGTATGATTGCGAGTAAAATCGACCACCGGTGCGCGAAACGCGAAATCCACCTGCTTCGAGACGATTTTTTTTTTTTCAATTCGAAAGAGTAAGTAGACAAAACGAGAATCCGCCGTTGGCACACGCAAGCGCTTAGATGACAATTCCATAAAAAAAATGCCAGTCATGTATGATTGCCAGTAAAATCGACCACCGGTGCGCGAAACGCGAAATCCACCTGCTTCGAGACGATTTTTTTTTTTTCAATTCGAAAGAGTAAGTAGACAAAACGAGAGGGGTGCAACACGAGGACTTCCCAGGGGGTCACCCATCCTAGTACTACTCTCGCCCAAGCACGCTTGACTTCGGAGTTCTGATGGGATCCGGTGCATTAGTGCTGGTATGATCGCACCCGTTGTTGGCTCGGCGATCGGTTCCTTTTACCACCCACCGGCATCTACAAAATTTTTTTTTATATAACACACTCGATTTTTCTCGATTATCGAATATGTGGATCGGGGGCTCGGATTTTTCGAATTTCGAAACCCCAACCGATTTTTATGTGCGAAATTTTGCAAATACTCTTCAATAGAGTGCTTTTTTTGCGAAACGAGCTGTCAGAATCCTCCGTTGGCACACGCAAGCGCTTAGATGACAATTCCATAATAAAAATGCCAGTCATGTATGATTGCGAGTAAAATCGACCACCGGTGCGCGAAACGCGAAATCCACCTGCTTCGAGACGATTTTTTTTTTTTCAATTCGAAAGAGTAAGTAGACAAAACGAGAATCCGCCGTTGGCACACGCAAGCGCTTAGATGACAATTCCATAAAAAAAATGCCAGTCATGTATGATTGCCAGTAAAATCGACCACCGGTGCGCGAAACGCGAAATCCACCTGCTTCGAGACGATTTTTTTTTTTTCAATTCGAAAGAGTAAGTAGACAAAACGAGAGGGGTGCAACACGAGGACTTCCCAGGGGGTCACCCATCCTAGTACTACTCTCGCCCAAGCACGCTTAACTTCGGAGTTCTGATGGGATCCGGTGCATTAGTGCTGGTATGATCGCACCCGTTGTTGGCTCGGCGATCGGTTCCTTTTACCACCCACCGGCATCTACAAAATTTTTTTTATATAACACACTCGATTTTTCTCGATTATCGAATATGTGGATCGGGGGCTCGGATTTTTCGAATTTCGAAACCCCAACCGATTTTTATGTGCGAAATTTTGCAAATACTCTTCAATAGAGTGCTTTTTTTGCGAAACGAGCTGTCAGAATCCTCCGTTGGCACACGCAAGCGCTTAGATGACAATTCCATAATAAAAATGCCAGTCATGTATGATTGCGAGTAAAATCGACCACCGGTGCGCGAAACGCGAAATCCACCTGCTTCGAGACGATTTTTTTTTTTTCAATTCGAAAGAGTAAGTAGACAAAACGAGAATCCGCCGTTGGCACACGCAAGCGCTTAGATGACAATTCCATAAAAAAAATGCCAGTCATGTATGATTGCCAGTAAAATCGACCACCGGTGCGCGAAACGCGAAATCCACCTGCTTCGAGACGATTTTTTTTTTTTCAATTCGAAAGAGTAAGTAGACAAAACGAGAGGGGTGCAACACGAGGACTTCCCAGGGGGTCACCCATCCTAGTACTACTCTCGCCCAAGCACGCTTAACTTCGGAGTTCTGATGGGATCCGGTGCATTAGTGCTGGTATGATCGCACCCGTTGTTGGCTCGGCGATCGGTTCCTTTTACCACCCACCGGCATCTACAAAATTTTTTTTTATATAACACACTCGATTTTTCTCGATTATCGAATATGTGGATCGGGGGCTCGGATTTTTCGAATTTCGAAACCCCAACCGATTTTTATGTGCGAAATTTTGCAAATACTCTTCAATAGAGTGCTTTTTTTGCGAAACGAGCTGTCAGAATCCTCCGTTGGCACACGCAAGCGCTTAGATGACAATTCCATAATAAAAATGCCAGTCATGTATGATTGCGAGTAAAATCGACCACCGGTGCGCGAAACGCGAAATCCACCTGCTTCGAGACGATTTTTTTTTTTTCAATTCGAAAGAGTAAGTAGACAAAACGAGAATCCGCCGTTGGCACACGCAAGCGCTTAGATGACAATTCCATAAAAAAAATGCCAGTCATGTATGATTGCCAGTAAAATCGACCACCGGTGCGCGAAACGCGAAATCCACCTGCTTCGAGACGATTTTTTTTTTTTCAATTCGAAAGAGTAAGTAGACAAAACGAGAGGGGTGCAACACGAGGACTTCCCAGGGGGTCACCCATCCTAGTACTACTCTCGCCCAAGCACGCTTAACTTCGGAGTTCTGATGGGATCCGGTGCATTAGTGCTGGTATGATCGCACCCGTTGTTGGCTCGGCGATCGGTTCCTTTTACCACCCACCGGCATCTACAAAATTTTTTTTTATATAACACACTCGATTTTTCTCGATTATCGAATATGTGGATCGGGGGCTCGGATTTTTCGAATTTCGAAACCCCAACCGATTTTTATGTGCGAAATTTTGCAAATACTCTTCAATAGAGTGCTTTTTTTGCGAAACGAGCTGTCAGAATCCTCCGTTGGCACACGCAAGCGCTTAGATGACAATTCCATAATAAAAATGCCAGTCATGTATGATTGCGAGTAAAATCGACCACCGGTGCGCGAAACGCGAAATCCACCTGCTTCGAGACGATTTTTTTTTTTTTCAATTCGAAAGAGTAAGTAGACAAAACGAGAATCCGCCGTTGGCACACGCAAGCGCTTAGATGACAATTCCATAAAAAAATGCCAGTCATGTATGATTGCCAGTAAAATCGACCACCGGTGCGCGAAACGCGAAATCCACCTGCTTCACAAAACGAGAGGGGTGCAACACGAGGACTTCCCAGGGGGTCACCCATCCTAGTACTACTCTCGCCCAAGCACGCTTAACTTCGGAGTTCTGATGGGATCCGGTGCATTAGTGCTGGTATGATCGCACCCGTTGTTGGCTCGGCGATCGGTTCCTTTTACCACCCACCGGCATCTACAAAATTTTTTTTTATATAACACACTCGATTTTTCTCGATTATCGAATATGTGGATCGGGGGCTCGGATTTTTCGAATTTCGAAACCCCAACCGATTTTTATGTGCGAAATTTTGCAAATACTCTTCAATAGAGTGCTTTTTTTGCGAAACGAGCTGTCAGAATCCTCCGTTGGCACACGCAAGCGCTTAGATGACAATTCCATAATAAAAATGCCAGTCATGTATGATTGCGAGTAAAATCGACCACCGGTGCGCGAAACGCGAAATCCACCTGCTTCGAGACGATTTTTTTTTTTTCAATTCGAAAGAGTAAGTAGACAAAACGAGAATCCGCCGTTGGCACACGCAAGCGCTTAGATGACAATTCCATAAAAAAAATGCCAGTCATGTATGATTGCCAGTAAAATCGACCACCGGTGCGCGAAACGCGAAATCCACCTGCTTCGAGACGATTTTTTTTTTTTCAATTCGAAAGAGTAAGTAGACAAAACGAGAGGGGTGCAACACGAGGACTTCCCAGGGGGTCACCCATCCTAGTACTACTCTCGCCCAAGCACGCTTAACTTCGGAGTTCTGATGGGATCCGGTGCATTAGTGCTGGTATGATCGCACCCGTTGTTGGCTCGGCGATCGGTTCCTTTTACCACCCACCGGCATCTACAAAATTTTTTTTTATATAACACACTCGATTTTTCTCGATTATCGAATATGTGGATCGGGGGCTCGGATTTTTCGAATTTCGAAACCCCAACCGATTTTTATGTGCGAAATTTTGCAAATACTCTTCAATAGAGTGCTTTTTTTGCGAAACGAGCTGTCAGAATCCTCCGTTGGCACACGCAAGCGCTTAGATGACAATTCCATAATAAAAATGCCAGTCATGTATGATTGCGAGTAAAATCGACCACCGGTGCGCGAAACGCGAAATCCACCTGCTTCGAGACGATTTTTTTTTTTTCAATTCGAAAGAGTAAGTAGACAAAACGAGAATCCGCCGTTGGCACACGCAAGCGCTTAGATGACAATTCCATAAAAAAAATGCCAGTCATGTATGATTGCCAGTAAAATCGACCACCGGTGCGCGAAACGCGAAATCCACCTGCTTCGAGACGATTTTTTTTTTTCAATTCGAAAGAGTAAGTAGACAAAACGAGAGGGGTGCAACACGAGGACTTCCCAGGGGGTCACCCATCCTAGTACTACTCTCGCCCAAGCACGCTTAACTTCGGAGTTCTGATGGGATCCGGTGCATTAGTGCTGGTATGATCGCACCCGTTGTTGGCTCGGCGATCGGTTCCTTTTACCACCCACCGGCATCTACAAAATTTTTTTTTATATAACACACTCGATTTTTCTCGATTATCGAATATGTGGATCGGGGGCTCGGATTTTTCGAATTTCGAAACCCCAACCGATTTTTATGTGCGAAATTTTGCAAATACTCTTCAATAGAGTGCTTTTTTTGCGAAACGAGCTGTCAGAATCCTCCGTTGGCACACGCAAGCGCTTAGATGACAATTCCATAATAAAAATGCCAGTCATGTATGATTGCGAGTAAAATCGACCACCGGTGCGCGAAACGCGAAATCCACCTGCTTCGAGACGATTTTTTTTTTTTCAATTCGAAAGAGTAAGTAGACAAAACGAGAATCCGCCGTTGGCACACGCAAGCGCTTAGATGACAATTCCATAAAAAAAATGCCAGTCATGTATGATTGCCAGTAAAATCGACCACCGGTGCGCGAAACGCGAAATCCACCTGCTTCGAGACGATTTTTTTTTTTTCAATTCGAAAGAGTAAGTAGACAAAACGAGAGGGGTGCAACACGAGGACTTCCCAGGGGGTCACCCATCCTAGTACTACTCTCGCCCAAGCACGCTTAACTTCGGAGTTCTGATGGGATCCGGTGCATTAGTGCTGGTATGATCGCACCCGTTGTTGGCTCGGCGATCGGTTCCTTTTACCACCCACCGGCATCTACAAAATTTTTTTTTATATAACACACTCGATTTTTCTCGATTATCGAATATGTGGATCGGGGGCTCGGATTTTTCGAATTTCGAAACCCCAACCGATTTTTATGTGCGAAATTTTGCAAATACTCTTCAATAGAGTGCTTTTTTTGCGAAACGAGCTGTCAGAATCCTCCGTTGGCACACGCAAGCGCTTAGATGACAATTCCATAATAAAAATGCCAGTCATGTATGATTGCGAGTAAAATCGACCACCGGTGCGCGAAACGCGAAATCCACCTGCTTCGAGACGATTTTTTTTTTTTCAATTCGAAAGAGTAAGTAGACAAAACGAGAATCCGCCGTTGGCACACGCAAGCGCTTAGATGACAATTCCATAAAAAAAATGCCAGTCATGTATGATTGCCAGTAAAATCGACCACCGGTGCGCGAAACGCGAAATCCACCTGCTTCGAGACGATTTTTTTTTTTTCAATTCGAAAGAGTAAGTAGACAAAACGAGAGGGGTGCAACACGAGGACTTCCCAGGGGGTCACCCATCCTAGTACTACTCTCGCCCAAGCACGCTTAACTTCGGAGTTCTGATGGGATCCGGTGCATTAGTGCTGGTATGATCGCACCCGTTGTTGGCTCGGCGATCGGTTCCTTTTACCACCCACCGGCATCTACAAAATTTTTTTTTATATAACACACTCGATTTTTCTCGATTATCGAATATGTGGATCGGGGGCTCGGATTTTTCGAATTTCGAAACCCCAACCGATTTTTATGTGCGAAATTTTGCAAATACTCTTCAATAGAGTGCTTTTTTTGCGAAACGAGCTGTCAGAATCCTCCGTTGGCACACGCAAGCGCTTAGATGACAATTCCATAATAAAAATGCCAGTCATGTATGATTGCGAGTAAAATCGACCACCGGTGCGCGAAACGCGAAATCCACCTGCTTCGAGACGATTTTTTTTTTTTCAATTCGAAAGAGTAAGTAGACAAAACGAGAATCCGCCGTTGGCACACGCAAGCGCTTAGATGACAATTCCATAAAAAAAATGCCAGTCATGTATGATTGCCAGTAAAATCGACCACCGGTGCGCGAAACGCGAAATCCACCTGCTTCGAGACGATTTTTTTTTTTTCAATTCGAAAGAGTAAGTAGACAAAACGAGAGGGGTGCAACACGAGGACTTCCCAGGGGGTCACCCATCCTAGTACTACTCTCGCCCAAGCACGCTTAACTTCGGAGTTCTGATGGGATCCGGTGCATTAGTGCTGGTATGATCGCACCCGTTGTTGGCTCGGCGATCGGTTCCTTTTACCACCCACCGGCATCTACAAAATTTTTTTTTATATAACACACTCGATTTTTCTCGATTATCGAATATGTGGATCGGGGGCTCGGATTTTTCGAATTTCGAAACCCCAACCGATTTTTATGTGCGAAATTTTGCAAATACTCTTCAATAGAGTGCTTTTTTTGCGAAACGAGCTGTCAGAATCCTCCGTTGGCACACGCAAGCGCTTAGATGACAATTCCATAATAAAAATGCCAGTCATGTATGATTGCGAGTAAAATCGACCACCGGTGCGCGAAACGCGAAATCCACCTGCTTCGAGACGATTTTTTTTTTTTCAATTCGAAAGAGTAAGTAGACAAAACGAGAATCCGCCGTTGGCACACGCAAGCGCTTAGATGACAATTCCATAAAAAAAATGCCAGTCATGTATGATTGCCAGTAAAATCGACCACCGGTGCGCGAAACGCGAAATCCACCTGCTTCACAAAACGAGAGGGGTGCAACACGAGGACTTCCCAGGGGGTCACCCATCCTAGTACTACTCTCGCCCAAGCACGCTTAACTTCGGAGTTCTGATGGGATCCGGTGCATTAGTGCTGGTATGATCGCACCCGTTGTTGGCTCGGCGATCGCTTCCTTTTACCACCCACCGGCATCTACAAAATTTTTTTTTATATAACACACTCGATTTTTCTCGATTATCGAATATGTGGATCGGGGGCTCGGATTTTTCGAATTTCGAAACCCCAACCGATTTTTATGTGCGAAATTTTGCAAATACTCTTCAATAGAGTGCTTTTTTTGCGAAACGAGCTGTCAGAATCCTCCGTTGGCACACGCAAGCGCTTAGATGACAATTCCATAATAAAAATGCCAGTCATGTATGATTGCGAGTAAAATCGACCACCGGTGCGCGAAACGCGAAATCCACCTGCTTCGAGACGATTTTTTTTTTTTCAATTCGAAAGAGTAAGTAGACAAAACGAGAATCCGCCGTTGGCACACGCAAGCGCTTAGATGACAATTCCATAAAAAAAATGCCAGTCATGTATGATTGCCAGTAAAATCGACCACCGGTGCGCGAAACGCGAAATCCACCTGCTTCACAAAACGAGAGGGGTGCAACACGAGGACTTCCCAGGGGGTCACCCATCCTAGTACTACTCTCGCCCAAGCACGCTTAACTTCGGAGTTCTGATGGGATCCGGTGCATTAGTGCTGGTATGATCGCACCCGTTGTTGGCTCGGCGATCGGTTCCTTTTACCACCCACCGGCATCTACAAAATTTTTTTTTATATAACACACTCGATTTTTCTCGATTATCGAATATGTGGATCGGGGGCTCGGATTTTTCGAATTTCGAAACCCCAACCGATTTTTATGTGCGAAATTTTGCAAATACTCTTCAATAGAGTGCTTTTTTTGCGAAACGAGCTGTCAGAATCCTCCGTTGGCACACGCAAGCGCTTAGATGACAATTCCATAATAAAAATGCCAGTCATGTATGATTGCGAGTAAAATCGACCACCGGTGCGCGAAACGCGAAATCCACCTGCTTCGAGACGATTTTTTTTTTTTCAATTCGAAAGAGTAAGTAGACAAAACGAGAATCCGCCGTTGGCACACGCAAGCGCTTAGATGACAATTCCATAAAAAAAATGCCAGTCATGTATGATTGCCAGTAAAATCGACCACCGGTGCGCGAAACGCGAAATCCACCTGCTTCACAAAACGAGAGGGGTGCAACACGAGGACTTCCCAGGGGGTCACCCATCCTAGTACTACTCTCGCCCAAGCACGCTTAACTTCGGAGTTCTGATGGGATCCGGTGCATTAGTGCTGGTATGATCGCACCCG
This sequence comes from Apocynum venetum, assembly GCA_019593545.1. Lineage (NCBI taxonomy): Eukaryota > Viridiplantae > Streptophyta > Magnoliopsida > Gentianales > Apocynaceae > Apocynum > Apocynum venetum. The sequence continues at coordinate 28,175 of SRSM01000781.1, read as the reverse complement.
TTGTTGGCTCGGCGATCGGTTCCTTTTACCACCCACCGGCATCTACAAAATTTTTTTTATATAACACACTCGATTTTTCTCGATTATCGAATATGTGGATCGGGGGCTCGGATTTTTCGAATTTCGAAACCCCAACCGATTTTTATGTGCGAAATTTTGCAAATACTCTTCAATAGAGTGCTTTTTTTGCGAAACGAGCTGTCAGAATCCTCCGTTGGCACACGCAAGCGCTTAGATGACAATTCCATAATAAAAATGCCAGTCATGTATGATTGCGAGTAAAATCGACCACCGGTGCGCGAAACGCGAAATCCACCTGCTTCGAGACGATTTTTTTTTTTTCAATTCGAAAGAGTAAGTAGACAAAACGAGAATCCGCCGTTGGCACACGCAAGCGCTTAGATGACAATTCCATAAAAAAAATGCCAGTCATGTATGATTGCCAGTAAAATCGACCACCGGTGCGCGAAACGCGAAATCCACCTGCTTCACAAAACGAGAGGGGTGCAACACGAGGACTTCCCAGGGGGTCACCCATCCTAGTACTACTCTCGCCCAAGCACGCTTAACTTCGGAGTTCTGATGGGATCCGGTGCATTAGTGCTGGTATGATCGCACCCGTTGTTGGCTCGGCGATCGGTTCCTTTTACCACCCACCGGCATCTACAAAATTTTTTTTTATATAACACACTCGATTTTTCTCGATTATCGAATATGTGGATCGGGGGCTCGGATTTTTCGAATTTCGAAACCCCAACCGATTTTTATGTGCGAAATTTTGCAAATACTCTTCAATAGAGTGCTTTTTTTGCGAAACGAGCTGTCAGAATCCTCCGTTGGCACACGCAAGCGCTTAGATGACAATTCCATAATAAAAATGCCAGTCATGTATGATTGCGAGTAAAATCGACCACCGGTGCGCGAAACGCGAAATCCACCTGCTTCGAGACGATTTTTTTTTTTTCAATTCGAAAGAGTAAGTAGACAAAACGAGAATCCGCCGTTGGCACACGCAAGCGCTTAGATGACAATTCCATAAAAAAAATGCCAGTCATGTATGATTGCCAGTAAAATCGACCACCGGTGCGCGAAACGCGAAATCCACCTGCTTCACAAAACGAGAGGGGTGCAACACGAGGACTTCCCAGGGGGTCACCCATCCTAGTACTACTCTCGCCCAAGCACGCTTAACTTCGGAGTTCTGATGGGATCCGGTGCATTAGTGCTGGTATGATCGCACCCGTTGTTGGCTCGGCGATCGGTCCTTTTACCACCCACCGGCATCTACAAAATTTTTTTATATAACACACTCGATTTTTCTCGATTATCGAATATGTGGATCGGGGGCTCGGATTTTTCGAATTTCGAAACCCCAACCGATTTTTATGTGCGAAATTTTGCAAATACTCTTCAATAGAGTGCTTTTTTGCGAAACGAGCTGTCAGAATCCTCGTTGGCACACGCAAGCGCTTAGATGACAATTCCATAATAAAAATGCCAGTCATGTATGATTGCGAGTAAAATCGACCACCGGTGCGCGAAACGCGAAATCCACCTGCTTCGAGACGATTTTTTTTTTTCAATTCGAAAGAGTAAGTAGACAAAACGAGAATCCGCCGTTGGCACACGCAAGCGCTTAGATGACAATTCCATAAAAAAAAATGCCAGTCATGTATGATTGCCAGTAAAACGACCACCGGTGCGCGAAACGCGAAATCCACCTGCTTCGAGACGATTTTTTTTTTTCAATTCGAAAGAGTAAGTAGACAAAACGAGAGGGGGTGCAACACGAGGACTTCCAGGGGGTCACCCATCTAGTACTACTCTCGCCCAAGCACGCTTACTTCGGAGTTCTGATGGGATCCGGTGCATTAGTGCTGGTATGATCGCACACGCAAGCGCTTAGATGACAATTCCGGCATAATAAAAATGCCAGTCATGTATGATTGCGAGTAAAATCGACCACCGGTGCGCGAAACGCGAAATCCACCTGCTTCGAGACGATTTTTTTTTTTTTCAATTCGAAAGAGTAAGTAGACAAAACGAGAATCCGCCGTTGGCACACGCAAGCGCTTAGATGACAATTCCATAAAAAAATGCCAGTCATGTATGATTGCCAGTAAAATCGACCACCGGTGCGCGAAACGCGAAATCCACCTGCTTCGAGACGATTTTTTTTTTTTCAATTCGAAAGAGTAAGTAGACAAAACGAGAGGGGTGCAACACGAGGACTTCCCAGGGGAAACGCGAAATCACCCATCCTAGTACTACTCTCGCCCAAGCACGCTTAACTTCGGAGTTCTGATGGGATCCGGTGCATTAGTGCTGGTATGATCGCACCCGTTGTTGGCTCGGCGATCGGTTCCTTTTACCACCCACCGGCATCTACAAAATTTTTTTTTATATAACACACTCGATTTTTCTCGATTATCGAATATGTGGATCGGGGGCTCGGATTTTTCGAATTTCGAAACCCCAACCGATTTTTATGTGCGAAATTTTGCAAATACTCTTCAATAGAGTGCTTTTTTTGCGAAACGAGCTGTCAGAATCCTCCGTTGGCACACGCAAGCGCTTAGATGACAATTCCATAATAAAAATGCCAGTCATGTATGATTGCGAGTAAAATCGACCACCGGTGCGCGAAACGCGAAATCCACCTGCTTCGAGACGATTTTTTTTTTTTCAATTCGAAAGAGTAAGTAGACAAAACGAGAATCCGCCGTTGGCACACGCAAGCGCTTAGATGACAATTCCATAAAAAAAATGCCAGTCATGTATGATTGCCAGTAAAATCGACCACCGGTGCGCGAAACGCGAAATCCACCTGCTTCACAAAACGAGAGGGGTGCAACACGAGGACTTCCCAGGGGGTCACCCATCCTAGTACTACTCTCGCCCAAGCACGCTTAACTTCGGAGTTCTGATGGGATCCGGTGCATTAGTGCTGGTATGATCGCACCCGTTGTTGGCTCGGCGATCGCTTCCTTTTACCACCCACCGGCATCTACAAAATTTTTTTTTATATAACACACTCGATTTTTCTCGATTATCGAATATGTGGATCGGGGGCTCGGATTTTTCGAATTTCGAAACCCCAACCGATTTTTATGTGCGAAATTTTGCAAATACTCTTCAATAGAGTGCTTTTTTTGCGAAACGAGCTGTCAGAATCCTCCGTTGGCACACGCAAGCGCTTAGATGACAATTCCATAATAAAAATGCCAGTCATGTATGATTGCGAGTAAAATCGACCACCGGTGCGCGAAACGCGAAATCCACCTGCTTCGAGACGATTTTTTTTTTTTCAATTCGAAAGAGTAAGTAGACAAAACGAGAATCCGCCGTTGGCACACGCAAGCGCTTAGATGACAATTCCATAAAAAAAATGCCAGTCATGTATGATTGCCAGTAAAATCGACCACCGGTGCGCGAAACGCGAAATCCACCTGCTTCACAAAACGAGAGGGGTGCAACACGAGGACTTCCCAGGGGGTCACCCATCCTAGTACTACTCTCGCCCAAGCACGCTTAACTTCGGAGTTCTGATGGGATCCGGTGCATTAGTGCTGGTATGATCGCACCCGTTGTTGGCTCGGCGATCGCTTCCTTTTACCACCCACCGGCATCTACAAAATTTTTTTTTATATAACACACTCGATTTTTCTCGATTATCGAATATGTGGATCGGGGGCTCGGATTTTTCGAATTTCGAAACCCCAACCGATTTTTATGTGCGAAATTTTGCAAATACTCTTCAATAGAGTGCTTTTTTTGCGAAACGAGCTGTCAGAATCCTCCGTTGGCACACGCAAGCGCTTAGATGACAATTCCATAATAAAAATGCCAGTCATGTATGATTGCGAGTAAAATCGACCACCGGTGCGCGAAACGCGAAATCCACCTGCTTCGAGACGATTTTTTTTTTTTCAATTCGAAAGAGTAAGTAGACAAAACGAGAATCCGCCGTTGGCACACGCAAGCGCTTAGATGACAATTCCATAAAAAAAATGCCAGTCATGTATGATTGCCAGTAAAATCGACCACCGGTGCGCGAAACGCGAAATCCACCTGCTTCACAAAACGAGAGGGGTGCAACACGAGGACTTCCCAGGGGGTCACCCATCCTAGTACTACTCTCGCCCAAGCACGCTTAACTTCGGAGTTCTGATGGGATCCGGTGCATTAGTGCTGGTATGATCGCACCCGTTGTTGGCTCGGCGATCGGTTCCTTTTACCACCCACCGGCATCTACAAAATTTTTTTTTATATAACACACTCGATTTTTCTCGATTATCGAATATGTGGATCGGGGGCTCGGATTTTTCGAATTTCGAAACCCCAACCGATTTTTATGTGCGAAATTTTGCAAATACTCTTCAATAGAGTGCTTTTTTTGCGAAACGAGCTGTCAGAATCCTCCGTTGGCACACGCAAGCGCTTAGATGACAATTCCATAATAAAAATGCCAGTCATGTATGATTGCGAGTAAAATCGACCACCGGTGCGCGAAACGCGAAATCCACCTGCTTCGAGACGATTTTTTTTTTTTTCAATTCGAAAGAGTAAGTAGACAAAACGAGAATCCGCCGTTGGCACACGCAAGCGCTTAGATGACAATTCCATAAAAAAAATGCCAGTCATGTATGATTGCCAGTAAAATCGACCACCGGTGCGCGAAACGCGAAATCCACCTGCTTCACAAAACGAGAGGGGTGCAACACGAGGACTTCCCAGGGGGTCACCCATCCTAGTACTACTCTCGCCCAAGCACGCTTAACTTCGGAGTTCTGATGGGATCCGGTGCATTAGTGCTGGTATGATCGCACCCGTTGTTGGCTCGGCGATCGCTTCCTTTTACCACCCACCGGCATCTACAAAATTTTTTTTTATATAACACACTCGATTTTTCTCGATTATCGAATATGTGGATCGGGGGCTCGGATTTTTCGAATTTCGAAACCCCAACCGATTTTTATGTGCGAAATTTTGCAAATACTCTTCAATAGAGTGCTTTTTTTGCGAAACGAGCTGTCAGAATCCTCCGTTGGCACACGCAAGCGCTTAGATGACAATTCCATAATAAAAATGCCAGTCATGTATGATTGCGAGTAAAATCGACCACCGGTGCGCGAAACGCGAAATCCACCTGCTTCGAGACGATTTTTTTTTTTTCAATTCGAAAGAGTAAGTAGACAAAACGAGAATCCGCCGTTGGCACACGCAAGCGCTTAGATGACAATTCCATAAAAAAAATGCCAGTCATGTATGATTGCCAGTAAAATCGACCACCGGTGCGCGAAACGCGAAATCCACCTGCTTCACAAAACGAGAGGGGTGCAACACGAGGACTTCCCAGGGGGTCACCCATCCTAGTACTACTCTCGCCCAAGCACGCTTAACTTCGGAGTTCTGATGGGATCCGGTGCATTAGTGCTGGTATGATCGCACCCGTTGTTGGCTCGGCGATCGCTTCCTTTTACCACCCACCGGCATCTACAAAATTTTTTTTTATATAACACACTCGATTTTTCTCGATTATCGAATATGTGGATCGGGGGCTCGGATTTTTCGAATTTCGAAACCCCAACCGATTTTTATGTGCGAAATTTTGCAAATACTCTTCAATAGAGTGCTTTTTTTGCGAAACGAGCTGTCAGAATCCTCCGTTGGCACACGCAAGCGCTTAGATGACAATTCCATAATAAAAATGCCAGTCATGTATGATTGCGAGTAAAATCGACCACCGGTGCGCGAAACGCGAAATCCACCTGCTTCGAGACGATTTTTTTTTTTTCAATTCGAAAGAGTAAGTAGACAAAACGAGAATCCGCCGTTGGCACACGCAAGCGCTTAGATGACAATTCCATAAAAAAAATGCCAGTCATGTATGATTGCCAGTAAAATCGACCACCGGTGCGCGAAACGCGAAATCCACCTGCTTCACAAAACGAGAGGGGTGCAACACGAGGACTTCCCAGGGGGTCACCCATCCTAGTACTACTCTCGCCCAAGCACGCTTAACTTCGGAGTTCTGATGGGATCCGGTGCATTAGTGCTGGTATGATCGCACCCGTTGTTGGCTCGGCGATCGCTTCCTTTTACCACCCACCGGCATCTACAAAATTTTTTTTTATATAACACACTCGATTTTTCTCGATTATCGAATATGTGGATCGGGGGCTCGGATTTTTCGAATTTCGAAACCCCAACCGATTTTTATGTGCGAAATTTTGCAAATACTCTTCAATAGAGTGCTTTTTTTGCGAAACGAGCTGTCAGAATCCTCCGTTGGCACACGCAAGCGCTTAGATGACAATTCCATAATAAAAATGCCAGTCATGTATGATTGCGAGTAAAATCGACCACCGGTGCGCGAAACGCGAAATCCACCTGCTTCGAGACGATTTTTTTTTTTTCAATTCGAAAGAGTAAGTAGACAAAACGAGAATCCGCCGTTGGCACACGCAAGCGCTTAGATGACAATTCCATAAAAAAAATGCCAGTCATGTATGATTGCCAGTAAAATCGACCACCGGTGCGCGAAACGCGAAATCCACCTGCTTCAAAACGAGAGGGGTGCAACACGAGGACTTCCCAGGGGGTCACCCATCCTAGTACTACTCTCGCCCAAGCACGCTTAACTTCGGAGTTCTGATGGGATCCGGTGCATTAGTGCTGGTATGATCGCACCCGTTGTTGGCTCGGCGATCGCTTCCTTTTACCACCCACCGGCATCTACAAAATTTTTTTTTATATAACACACTCGATTTTTCTCGATTATCGAATATGTGGATCGGGGGCTCGGATTTTTCGAATTTCGAAACCCCAACCGATTTTTATGTGCGAAATTTTGCAAATACTCTTCAATAGAGTGCTTTTTTTGCGAAACGAGCTGTCAGAATCCTCCGTTGGCACACGCAAGCGCTTAGATGACAATTCCATAATAAAAATGCCAGTCATGTATGATTGCGAGTAAAATCGACCACCGGTGCGCGAAACGCGAAATCCACCTGCTTCGAGACGATTTTTTTTTTTTCAATTCGAAAGAGTAAGTAGACAAAACGAGAATCCGCCGTTGGCACACGCAAGCGCTTAGATGACAATTCCATAAAAAAAATGCCAGTCATGTATGATTGCCAGTAAAATCGACCACCGGTGCGCGAAACGCGAAATCCACCTGCTTCACAAAACGAGAGGGGTGCAACACGAGGACTTCCCAGGGGGTCACCCATCCTAGTACTACTCTCGCCCAAGCACGCTTAACTTCGGAGTTCTGATGGGATCCGGTGCATTAGTGCTGGTATGATCGCACCCGTTGTTGGCTCGGCGATCGCTTCCTTTTACCACCCACCGGCATCTACAAAATTTTTTTTTATATAACACACTCGATTTTTCTCGATTATCGAATATGTGGATCGGGGGCTCGGATTTTTCGAATTTCGAAACCCCAACCGATTTTTATGTGCGAAATTTTGCAAATACTCTTCAATAGAGTGCTTTTTTTGCGAAACGAGCTGTCAGAATCCTCCGTTGGCACACGCAAGCGCTTAGATGACAATTCCATAATAAAAATGCCAGTCATGTATGATTGCGAGTAAAATCGACCACCGGTGCGCGAAACGCGAAATCCACCTGCTTCGAGACGATTTTTTTTTTTTCAATTCGAAAGAGTAAGTAGACAAAACGAGAATCCGCCGTTGGCACACGCAAGCGCTTAGATGACAATTCCATAAAAAAAATGCCAGTCATGTATGATTGCCAGTAAAATCGACCACCGGTGCGCGAAACGCGAAATCCACCTGCTTCACAAAACGAGAGGGGTGCAACACGAGGACTTCCCAGGGGGTCACCCATCCTAGTACTACTCTCGCCCAAGCACGCTTAACTTCGGAGTTCTGATGGGATCCGGTGCATTAGTGCTGGTATGATCGCACCCGTTGTTGGCTCGGCGATCGCTTCCTTTTACCACCCACCGGCATCTACAAAATTTTTTTTTATATAACACACTCGATTTTTCTCGATTATCGAATATGTGGATCGGGGGCTCGGATTTTTCGAATTTCGAAACCCCAACCGATTTTTATGTGCGAAATTTTGCAAATACTCTTCAATAGAGTGCTTTTTTTGCGAAACGAGCTGTCAGAATCCTCCGTTGGCACACGCAAGCGCTTAGATGACAATTCCATAATAAAAATGCCAGTCATGTATGATTGCGAGTAAAATCGACCACCGGTGCGCGAAACGCGAAATCCACCTGCTTCGAGACGATTTTTTTTTTTTCAATTCGAAAGAGTAAGTAGACAAAACGAGAATCCGCCGTTGGCACACGCAAGCGCTTAGATGACAATTCCATAAAAAAAATGCCAGTCATGTATGATTGCCAGTAAAATCGACCACCGGTGCGCGAAACGCGAAATCCACCTGCTTCACAAAACGAGAGGGGTGCAACACGAGGACTTCCCAGGGGGTCACCCATCCTAGTACTACTCTCGCCCAAGCACGCTTAACTTCGGAGTTCTGATGGGATCCGGTGCATTAGTGCTGGTATGATCGCACCCGTTGTTGGCTCGGCGATCGCTTCCTTTTACCACCCACCGGCATCTACAAAATTTTTTTTTATATAACACACTCGATTTTTCTCGATTATCGAATATGTGGATCGGGGGCTCGGATTTTTCGAATTTCGAAACCCCAACCGATTTTTATGTGCGAAATTTTGCAAATACTCTTCAATAGAGTGCTTTTTTTGCGAAACGAGCTGTCAGAATCCTCCGTTGGCACACGCAAGCGCTTAGATGACAATTCCATAATAAAAATGCCAGTCATGTATGATTGCGAGTAAAATCGACCACCGGTGCGCGAAACGCGAAATCCACCTGCTTCGAGACGATTTTTTTTTTTTCAATTCGAAAGAGTAAGTAGACAAAACGAGAATCCGCCGTTGGCACACGCAAGCGCTTAGATGACAATTCCATAAAAAAAATGCCAGTCATGTATGATTGCCAGTAAAATCGACCACCGGTGCGCGAAACGCGAAATCCACCTGCTTCACAAAACGAGAGGGGTGCAACACGAGGACTTCCCAGGGGGTCACCCATCCTAGTACTACTCTCGCCCAAGCACGCTTAACTTCGGAGTTCTGATGGGATCCGGTGCATTAGTGCTGGTATGATCGCACCCGTTGTTGGCTCGGCGATCGCTTCCTTTTACCACCCACCGGCATCTACAAAATTTTTTTTTATATAACACACTCGATTTTTCTCGATTATCGAATATGTGGATCGGGGGCTCGGATTTTTCGAATTTCGAAACCCCAACCGATTTTTATGTGCGAAATTTTGCAAATACTCTTCAATAGAGTGCTTTTTTTGCGAAACGAGCTGTCAGAATCCTCCGTTGGCACACGCAAGCGCTTAGATGACAATTCCATAATAAAAATGCCAGTCATGTATGATTGCGAGTAAAATCGACCACCGGTGCGCGAAACGCGAAATCCACCTGCTTCGAGACGATTTTTTTTTTTTCAATTCGAAAGAGTAAGTAGACAAAACGAGAATCCGCCGTTGGCACACGCAAGCGCTTAGATGACAATTCCATAAAAAAAATGCCAGTCATGTATGATTGCCAGTAAAATCGACCACCGGTGCGCGAAACGCGAAATCCACCTGCTTCACAAAACGAGAGGGGTGCAACACGAGGACTTCCCAGGGGGTCACCCATCCTAGTACTACTCTCGCCCAAGCACGCTTAACTTCGGAGTTCTGATGGGATCCGGTGCATTAGTGCTGGTATGATCGCACCCGTTGTTGGCTCGGCGATCGCTTCCTTTTACCACCCACCGGCATCTACAAAATTTTTTTTTATATAACACACTCGATTTTTCTCGATTATCGAATATGTGGATCGGGGGCTCGGATTTTTCGAATTTCGAAACCCCAACCGATTTTTATGTGCGAAATTTTGCAAATACTCTTCAATAGAGTGCTTTTTTTGCGAAACGAGCTGTCAGAATCCTCCGTTGGCACACGCAAGCGCTTAGATGACAATTCCATAATAAAAATGCCAGTCATGTATGATTGCGAGTAAAATCGACCACCGGTGCGCGAAACGCGAAATCCACCTGCTTCGAGACGATTTTTTTTTTTTTCAATTCGAAAGAGTAAGTAGACAAAACGAGAATCCGCCGTTGGCACACGCAAGCGCTTAGATGACAATTCCATAAAAAAAATGCCAGTCATGTATGATTGCCAGTAAAATCGACCACCGGTGCGCGAAACGCGAAATCCACCTGCTTCACAAAACGAGAGGGGTGCAACACGAGGACTTCCCAGGGGGTCACCCATCCTAGTACTACTCTCGCCCAAGCACGCTTAACTTCGGAGTTCTGATGGGATCCGGTGCATTAGTGCTGGTATGATCGCACCCGTTGTTGGCTCGGCGATCGCTTCCTTTTACCACCCACCGGCATCTACAAAATTTTTTTTTATATAACACACTCGATTTTTCTCGATTATCGAATATGTGGATCGGGGGCTCGGATTTTTCGAATTTCGAAACCCCAACCGATTTTTATGTGCGAAATTTTGCAAATACTCTTCAATAGAGTGCTTTTTTTGCGAAACGAGCTGTCAGAATCCTCCGTTGGCACACGCAAGCGCTTAGATGACAATTCCATAATAAAAATGCCAGTCATGTATGATTGCGAGTAAAATCGACCACCGGTGCGCGAAACGCGAAATCCACCTGCTTCGAGACGATTTTTTTTTTTTTCAATTCGAAAGAGTAAGTAGACAAAACGAGAATCCGCCGTTGGCACACGCAAGCGCTTAGATGACAATTCCATAAAAAAAATGCCAGTCATGTATGATTGCCAGTAAAATCGACCACCGGTGCGCGAAACGCGAAATCCACCTGCTTCACAAAACGAGAGGGGTGCAACACGAGGACTTCCCAGGGGGTCACCCATCCTAGTACTACTCTCGCCCAAGCACGCTTAACTTCGGAGTTCTGATGGGATCCGGTGCATTAGTGCTGGTATGATCGCACCCGTTGTTGGCTCGGCGATCGCTTCCTTTTACCACCCACCGGCATCTACAAAATTTTTTTTTATATAACACACTCGATTTTTCTCGATTATCGAATATGTGGATCGGGGGCTCGGATTTTTCGAATTTCGAAACCCCAACCGATTTTTATGTGCGAAATTTTGCAAATACTCTTCAATAGAGTGCTTTTTTTGCGAAACGAGCTGTCAGAATCCTCCGTTGGCACACGCAAGCGCTTAGATGACAATTCCATAATAAAAATGCCAGTCATGTATGATTGCGAGTAAAATCGACCACCGGTGCGCGAAACGCGAAATCCACCTGCTTCGAGACGATTTTTTTTTTTTCAATTCGAAAGAGTAAGTAGACAAAACGAGAATCCGCCGTTGGCACACGCAAGCGCTTAGATGACAATTCCATAAAAAAAATGCCAGTCATGTATGATTGCCAGTAAAATCGACCACCGGTGCGCGAAACGCGAAATCCACCTGCTTCACAAAACGAGAGGGGTGCAACACGAGGACTTCCCAGGGGGTCACCCATCCTAGTACTACTCTCGCCCAAGCACGCTTAACTTCGGAGTTCTGATGGGATCCGGTGCATTAGTGCTGGTATGATCGCACCCGTTGTTGGCTCGGCGATCGCTTCCTTTTACCACCCACCGGCATCTACAAAATTTTTTTTTATATAACACACTCGATTTTTCTCGATTATCGAATATGTGGATCGGGGGCTCGGATTTTTCGAATTTCGAAACCCCAACCGATTTTTATGTGCGAAATTTTGCAAATACTCTTCAATAGAGTGCTTTTTTTGCGAAACGAGCTGTCAGAATCCTCCGTTGGCACACGCAAGCGCTTAGATGACAATTCCATAATAAAAATGCCAGTCATGTATGATTGCGAGTAAAATCGACCACCGGTGCGCGAAACGCGAAATCCACCTGCTTCGAGACGATTTTTTTTTTTTCAATTCGAAAGAGTAAGTAGACAAAACGAGAATCCGCCGTTGGCACACGCAAGCGCTTAGATGACAATTCCATAAAAAAAATGCCAGTCATGTATGATTGCCAGTAAAATCGACCACCGGTGCGCGAAACGCGAAATCCACCTGCTTCACAAAACGAGAGGGGTGCAACACGAGGACTTCCCAGGGGGTCACCCATCCTAGTACTACTCTCGCCCAAGCACGCTTAACTTCGGAGTTCTGATGGGATCCGGTGCATTAGTGCTGGTATGATCGCACCCGTTGTTGGCTCGGCGATCGCTTCCTTTTACCACCCACCGGCATCTACAAAATTTTTTTTTATATAACACACTCGATTTTTCTCGATTATCGAATATGTGGATCGGGGGCTCGGATTTTTCGAATTTCGAAACCCCAACCGATTTTTATGTGCGAAATTTTGCAAATACTCTTCAATAGAGTGCTTTTTTTGCGAAACGAGCTGTCAGAATCCTCCGTTGGCACACGCAAGCGCTTAGATGACAATTCCATAATAAAAATGCCAGTCATGTATGATTGCGAGTAAAATCGACCACCGGTGCGCGAAACGCGAAATCCACCTGCTTCGAGACGATTTTTTTTTTTTCAATTCGAAAGAGTAAGTAGACAAAACGAGAATCCGCCGTTGGCACACGCAAGCGCTTAGATGACAATTCCATAAAAAAAATGCCAGTCATGTATGATTGCCAGTAAAATCGACCACCGGTGCGCGAAACGCGAAATCCACCTGCTTCACAAAACGAGAGGGGTGCAACACGAGGACTTCCCAGGGGGTCACCCATCCTAGTACTACTCTCGCCCAAGCACGCTTAACTTCGGAGTTCTGATGGGATCCGGTGCATTAGTGCTGGTATGATCGCACCCGTTGTTGGCTCGGCGATCGCTTCCTTTTACCACCCACCGGCATCTACAAAATTTTTTTTTATATAACACACTCGATTTTTCTCGATTATCGAATATGTGGATCGGGGGCTCGGATTTTTCGAATTTCGAAACCCCAACCGATTTTTATGTGCGAAATTTTGCAAATACTCTTCAATAGAGTGCTTTTTTTGCGAAACGAGCTGTCAGAATCCTCCGTTGGCACACGCAAGCGCTTAGATGACAATTCCATAATAAAAATGCCAGTCATGTATGATTGCGAGTAAAATCGACCACCGGTGCGCGAAACGCGAAATCCACCTGCTTCGAGACGATTTTTTTTTTTTCAATTCGAAAGAGTAAGTAGACAAAACGAGAATCCGCCGTTGGCACACGCAAGCGCTTAGATGACAATTCCATAAAAAAAATGCCAGTCATGTATGATTGCCAGTAAAATCGACCACCGGTGCGCGAAACGCGAAATCCACCTGCTTCACAAAACGAGAGGGGTGCAACACGAGGACTTCCCAGGGGGTCACCCATCCTAGTACTACTCTCGCCCAAGCACGCTTAACTTCGGAGTTCTGATGGGATCCGGTGCATTAGTGCTGGTATGATCGCACCCGTTGTTGGCTCGGCGATCGCTTCCTTTTACCACCCACCGGCATCTACAAAATTTTTTTTTATATAACACACTCGATTTTTCTCGATTATCGAATATGTGGATCGGGGGCTCGGATTTTTCGAATTTCGAAACCCCAACCGATTTTTATGTGCGAAATTTTGCAAATACTCTTCAATAGAGTGCTTTTTTTGCGAAACGAGCTGTCAGAATCCTCCGTTGGCACACGCAAGCGCTTAGATGACAATTCCATAATAAAAATGCCAGTCATGTATGATTGCGAGTAAAATCGACCACCGGTGCGCGAAACGCGAAATCCACCTGCTTCGAGACGATTTTTTTTTTTTCAATTCGAAAGAGTAAGTAGACAAAACGAGAATCCGCCGTTGGCACACGCAAGCGCTTAGATGACAATTCCATAAAAAAAATGCCAGTCATGTATGATTGCCAGTAAAATCGACCACCGGTGCGCGAAACGCGAAATCCACCTGCTTCACAAAACGAGAGGGGTGCAACACGAGGACTTCCCAGGGGGTCACCCATCCTAGTACTACTCTCGCCCAAGCACGCTTAACTTCGGAGTTCTGATGGGATCCGGTGCATTAGTGCTGGTATGATCGCACCCGTTGTTGGCTCGGCGATCGCTTCCTTTTACCACCCACCGGCATCTACAAAATTTTTTTTTATATAACACACTCGATTTTTCTCGATTATCGAATATGTGGATCGGGGGCTCGGATTTTTCGAATTTCGAAACCCCAACCGATTTTTATGTGCGAAATTTTGCAAATACTCTTCAATAGAGTGCTTTTTTTGCGAAACGAGCTGTCAGAATCCTCCGTTGGCACACGCAAGCGCTTAGATGACAATTCCATAATAAAAATGCCAGTCATGTATGATTGCGAGTAAAATCGACCACCGGTGCGCGAAACGCGAAATCCACCTGCTTCGAGACGATTTTTTTTTTTTTCAATTCGAAAGAGTAAGTAGACAAAACGAGAATCCGCCGTTGGCACACGCAAGCGCTTAGATGACAATTCCATAAAAAAAATGCCAGTCATGTATGATTGCCAGTAAAATCGACCACCGGTGCGCGAAACGCGAAATCCACCTGCTTCACAAAACGAGAGGGGTGCAACACGAGGACTTCCCAGGGGGTCACCCATCCTAGTACTACTCTCGCCCAAGCACGCTTAACTTCGGAGTTCTGATGGGATCCGGTGCATTAGTGCTGGTATGATCGCACCCGTTGTTGGCTCGGCGATCGCTTCCTTTTACCACCCACCGGCATCTACAAAATTTTTTTTTATATAACACACTCGATTTTTCTCGATTATCGAATATGTGGATCGGGGGCTCGGATTTTTCGAATTTCGAAACCCCAACCGATTTTTATGTGCGAAATTTTGCAAATACTCTTCAATAGAGTGCTTTTTTTGCGAAACGAGCTGTCAGAATCCTCCGTTGGCACACGCAAGCGCTTAGATGACAATTCCATAATAAAAATGCCAGTCATGTATGATTGCGAGTAAAATCGACCACCGGTGCGCGAAACGCGAAATCCACCTGCTTCGAGACGATTTTTTTTTTTTCAATTCGAAAGAGTAAGTAGACAAAACGAGAATCCGCCGTTGGCACACGCAAGCGCTTAGATGACAATTCCATAAAAAAAATGCCAGTCATGTATGATTGCCAGTAAAATCGACCACCGGTGCGCGAAACGCGAAATCCACCTGCTTCACAAAACGAGAGGGGTGCAACACGAGGACTTCCCAGGGGGTCACCCATCCTAGTACTACTCTCGCCCAAGCACGCTTAACTTCGGAGTTCTGATGGGATCCGGTGCATTAGTGCTGGTATGATCGCACCCGTTGTTGGCTCGGCGATCGCTTCCTTTTACCACCCACCGGCATCTACAAAATTTTTTTTTATATAACACACTCGATTTTTCTCGATTATCGAATATGTGGATCGGGGGCTCGGATTTTTCGAATTTCGAAACCCCAACCGATTTTTATGTGCGAAATTTTGCAAATACTCTTCAATAGAGTGCTTTTTTTGCGAAACGAGCTGTCAGAATCCTCCGTTGGCACACGCAAGCGCTTAGATGACAATTCCATAATAAAAATGCCAGTCATGTATGATTGCGAGTAAAATCGACCACCGGTGCGCGAAACGCGAAATCCACCTGCTTCGAGACGATTTTTTTTTTTTTCAATTCGAAAGAGTAAGTAGACAAAACGAGAATCCGCCGTTGGCACACGCAAGCGCTTAGATGACAATTCCATAAAAAAAATGCCAGTCATGTATGATTGCCAGTAAAATCGACCACCGGTGCGCGAAACGCGAAATCCACCTGCTTCACAAAACGAGAGGGGTGCAACACGAGGACTTCCCAGGGGGTCACCCATCCTAGTACTACTCTCGCCCAAGCACGCTTAACTTCGGAGTTCTGATGGGATCCGGTGCATTAGTGCTGGTATGATCGCACCCGTTGTTGGCTCGGCGATCGCTTCCTTTTACCACCCACCGGCATCTACAAAATTTTTTTTTATATAACACACTCGATTTTTCTCGATTATCGAATATGTGGATCGGGGGCTCGGATTTTTCGAATTTCGAAACCCCAACCGATTTTTATGTGCGAAATTTTGCAAATACTCTTCAATAGAGTGCTTTTTTTGCGAAACGAGCTGTCAGAATCCTCCGTTGGCACACGCAAGCGCTTAGATGACAATTCCATAATAAAAATGCCAGTCATGTATGATTGCGAGTAAAATCGACCACCGGTGCGCGAAACGCGAAATCCACCTGCTTCGAGACGATTTTTTTTTTTTCAATTCGAAAGAGTAAGTAGACAAAACGAGAATCCGCCGTTGGCACACGCAAGCGCTTAGATGACAATTCCATAAAAAAAATGCCAGTCATGTATGATTGCCAGTAAAATCGACCACCGGTGCGCGAAACGCGAAATCCACCTGCTTCACAAAACGAGAGGGGTGCAACACGAGGACTTCCCAGGGGGTCACCCATCCTAGTACTACTCTCGCCCAAGCACGCTTAACTTCGGAGTTCTGATGGGATCCGGTGCATTAGTGCTGGTATGATCGCACCCGTTGTTGGCTCGGCGATCGCTTCCTTTTACCACCCACCGGCATCTACAAAATTTTTTTTTATATAACACACTCGATTTTTCTCGATTATCGAATATGTGGATCGGGGGCTCGGATTTTTCGAATTTCGAAACCCCAACCGATTTTTATGTGCGAAATTTTGCAAATACTCTTCAATAGAGTGCTTTTTTTGCGAAACGAGCTGTCAGAATCCTCCGTTGGCACACGCAAGCGCTTAGATGACAATTCCATAATAAAAATGCCAGTCATGTATGATTGCGAGTAAAATCGACCACCGGTGCGCGAAACGCGAAATCCACCTGCTTCGAGACGATTTTTTTTTTTTCAATTCGAAAGAGTAAGTAGACAAAACGAGAATCCGCCGTTGGCACACGCAAGCGCTTAGATGACAATTCCATAAAAAAAATGCCAGTCATGTATGATTGCCAGTAAAATCGACCACCGGTGCGCGAAACGCGAAATCCACCTGCTTCACAAAACGAGAGGGGTGCAACACGAGGACTTCCCAGGGGGTCACCCATCCTAGTACTACTCTCGCCCAAGCACGCTTAACTTCGGAGTTCTGATGGGATCCGGTGCATTAGTGCTGGTATGATCGCACCCGTTGTTGGCTCGGCGATCGCTTCCTTTTACCACCCACCGGCATCTACAAAATTTTTTTTTATATAACACACTCGATTTTTCTCGATTATCGAATATGTGGATCGGGGGCTCGGATTTTTCGAATTTCGAAACCCCAACCGATTTTTATGTGCGAAATTTTGCAAATACTCTTCAATAGAGTGCTTTTTTTGCGAAACGAGCTGTCAGAATCCTCCGTTGGCACACGCAAGCGCTTAGATGACAATTCCATAATAAAAATGCCAGTCATGTATGATTGCGAGTAAAATCGACCACCGGTGCGCGAAACGCGAAATCCACCTGCTTCGAGACGATTTTTTTTTTTTCAATTCGAAAGAGTAAGTAGACAAAACGAGAATCCGCCGTTGGCACACGCAAGCGCTTAGATGACAATTCCATAAAAAAATGCCAGTCATGTATGATTGCCAGTAAAATCGACCACCGGTGCGCGAAACGCGAAATCCACCTGCTTCACAAAACGAGAGGGGTGCAACACGAGGACTTCCCAGGGGGTCACCCATCCTAGTACTACTCTCGCCCAAGCACGCTTAACTTCGGAGTTCTGATGGGATCCGGTGCATTAGTGCTGGTATGATCGCACCCGTTGTTGGCTCGGCGATCGCTTCCTTTTACCACCCACCGGCATCTACAAAATTTTTTTTTATATAACACACTCGATTTTTCTCGATTATCGAATATGTGGATCGGGGGCTCGGATTTTTCGAATTTCGAAACCCCAACCGATTTTTATGTGCGAAATTTTGCAAATACTCTTCAATAGAGTGCTTTTTTTGCGAAACGAGCTGTCAGAATCCTCCGTTGGCACACGCAAGCGCTTAGATGACAATTCCATAATAAAAATGCCAGTCATGTATGATTGCGAGTAAAATCGACCACCGGTGCGCGAAACGCGAAATCCACCTGCTTCGAGACGATTTTTTTTTTTTCAATTCGAAAGAGTAAGTAGACAAAACGAGAATCCGCCGTTGGCACACGCAAGCGCTTAGATGACAATTCCATAAAAAAAATGCCAGTCATGTATGATTGCCAGTAAAATCGACCACCGGTGCGCGAAACGCGAAATCCACCTGCTTCACAAAACGAGAGGGGTGCAACACGAGGACTTCCCAGGGGGTCACCCATCCTAGTACTACTCTCGCCCAAGCACGCTTAACTTCGGAGTTCTGATGGGATCCGGTGCATTAGTGCTGGTATGATCGCACCCGTTGTTGGCTCGGCGATCGCTTCCTTTTACCACCCACCGGCATCTACAAAATTTTTTTTTATATAACACACTCGATTTTTCTCGATTATCGAATATGTGGATCGGGGGCTCGGATTTTTCGAATTTCGAAACCCCAACCGATTTTTATGTGCGAAATTTTGCAAATACTCTTCAATAGAGTGCTTTTTTTGCGAAACGAGCTGTCAGAATCCTCCGTTGGCACACGCAAGCGCTTAGATGACAATTCCATAATAAAAATGCCAGTCATGTATGATTGCGAGTAAAATCGACCACCGGTGCGCGAAACGCGAAATCCACCTGCTTCGAGACGATTTTTTTTTTTTCAATTCGAAAGAGTAAGTAGACAAAACGAGAATCCGCCGTTGGCACACGCAAGCGCTTAGATGACAATTCCATAAAAAAAATGCCAGTCATGTATGATTGCCAGTAAAATCGACCACCGGTGCGCGAAACGCGAAATCCACCTGCTTCACAAAACGAGAGGGGTGCAACACGAGGACTTCCCAGGGGGTCACCCATCCTAGTACTACTCTCGCCCAAGCACGCTTAACTTCGGAGTTCTGATGGGATCCGGTGCATTAGTGCTGGTATGATCGCACCCGTTGTTGGCTCGGCGATCGCTTCCTTTTACCACCCACCGGCATCTACAAAATTTTTTTTTATATAACACACTCGATTTTTCTCGATTATCGAATATGTGGATCGGGGGCTCGGATTTTTCGAATTTCGAAACCCCAACCGATTTTTATGTGCGAAATTTTGCAAATACTCTTCAATAGAGTGCTTTTTTTGCGAAACGAGCTGTCAGAATCCTCCGTTGGCACACGCAAGCGCTTAGATGACAATTCCATAATAAAAATGCCAGTCATGTATGATTGCGAGTAAAATCGACCACCGGTGCGCGAAACGCGAAATCCACCTGCTTCGAGACGATTTTTTTTTTTTCAATTCGAAAGAGTAAGTAGACAAAACGAGAATCCGCCGTTGGCACACGCAAGCGCTTAGATGACAATTCCATAAAAAAAATGCCAGTCATGTATGATTGCCAGTAAAATCGACCACCGGTGCGCGAAACGCGAAATCCACCTGCTTCACAAAACGAGAGGGGTGCAACACGAGGACTTCCCAGGGGGTCACCCATCCTAGTACTACTCTCGCCCAAGCACGCTTAACTTCGGAGTTCTGATGGGATCCGGTGCATTAGTGCTGGTATGATCGCACCCGTTGTTGGCTCGGCGATCGCTTCCTTTTACCACCCACCGGCATCTACAAAATTTTTTTTTATATAACACACTCGATTTTTCTCGATTATCGAATATGTGGATCGGGGGCTCGGATTTTTCGAATTTCGAAACCCCAACCGATTTTTATGTGCGAAATTTTGCAAATACTCTTCAATAGAGTGCTTTTTTTGCGAAACGAGCTGTCAGAATCCTCCGTTGGCACACGCAAGCGCTTAGATGACAATTCCATAATAAAAATGCCAGTCATGTATGATTGCGAGTAAAATCGACCACCGGTGCGCGAAACGCGAAATCCACCTGCTTCGAGACGATTTTTTTTTTTTCAATTCGAAAGAGTAAGTAGACAAAACGAGAATCCGCCGTTGGCACACGCAAGCGCTTAGATGACAATTCCATAAAAAAAATGCCAGTCATGTATGATTGCCAGTAAAATCGACCACCGGTGCGCGAAACGCGAAATCCACCTGCTTCACAAAACGAGAGGGGTGCAACACGAGGACTTCCCAGGGGGTCACCCATCCTAGTACTACTCTCGCCCAAGCACGCTTAACTTCGGAGTTCTGATGGGATCCGGTGCATTAGTGCTGGTATGATCGCACCCGTTGTTGGCTCGGCGATCGCTTCCTTTTACCACCCACCGGCATCTACAAAATTTTTTTTTATATAACACACTCGATTTTTCTCGATTATCGAATATGTGGATCGGGGGCTCGGATTTTTCGAATTTCGAAACCCCAACCGATTTTTATGTGCGAAATTTTGCAAATACTCTTCAATAGAGTGCTTTTTTTGCGAAACGAGCTGTCAGAATCCTCCGTTGGCACACGCAAGCGCTTAGATGACAATTCCATAATAAAAATGCCAGTCATGTATGATTGCGAGTAAAATCGACCACCGGTGCGCGAAACGCGAAATCCACCTGCTTCGAGACGATTTTTTTTTTTTCAATTCGAAAGAGTAAGTAGACAAAACGAGAATCCGCCGTTGGCACACGCAAGCGCTTAGATGACAATTCCATAAAAAAAATGCCAGTCATGTATGATTGCCAGTAAAATCGACCACCGGTGCGCGAAACGCGAAATCCACCTGCTTCACAAAACGAGAGGGGTGCAACACGAGGACTTCCCAGGGGGTCACCCATCCTAGTACTACTCTCGCCCAAGCACGCTTAACTTCGGAGTTCTGATGGGATCCGGTGCATTAGTGCTGGTATGATCGCACCCGTTGTTGGCTCGGCGATCGCTTCCTTTTACCACCCACCGGCATCTACAAAATTTTTTTTTATATAACACACTCGATTTTTCTCGATTATCGAATATGTGGATCGGGGGCTCGGATTTTTCGAATTTCGAAACCCCAACCGATTTTTATGTGCGAAATTTTGCAAATACTCTTCAATAGAGTGCTTTTTTTGCGAAACGAGCTGTCAGAATCCTCCGTTGGCACACGCAAGCGCTTAGATGACAATTCCATAATAAAAATGCCAGTCATGTATGATTGCGAGTAAAATCGACCACCGGTGCGCGAAACGCGAAATCCACCTGCTTCGAGACGATTTTTTTTTTTTCAATTCGAAAGAGTAAGTAGACAAAACGAGAATCCGCCGTTGGCACACGCAAGCGCTTAGATGACAATTCCATAAAAAAAATGCCAGTCATGTATGATTGCCAGTAAAATCGACCACCGGTGCGCGAAACGCGAAATCCACCTGCTTCACAAAACGAGAGGGGTGCAACACGAGGACTTCCCAGGGGGTCACCCATCCTAGTACTACTCTCGCCCAAGCACGCTTAACTTCGGAGTTCTGATGGGATCCGGTGCATTAGTGCTGGTATGATCGCACCCGTTGTTGGCTCGGCGATCGCTTCCTTTTACCACCCACCGGCATCTACAAAATTTTTTTTTATATAACACACTCGATTTTTCTCGATTATCGAATATGTGGATCGGGGGCTCGGATTTTTCGAATTTCGAAACCCCAACCGATTTTTATGTGCGAAATTTTGCAAATACTCTTCAATAGAGTGCTTTTTTTGCGAAACGAGCTGTCAGAATCCTCCGTTGGCACACGCAAGCGCTTAGATGACAATTCCATAATAAAAATGCCAGTCATGTATGATTGCGAGTAAAATCGACCACCGGTGCGCGAAACGCGAAATCCACCTGCTTCGAGACGATTTTTTTTTTTTCAATTCGAAAGAGTAAGTAGACAAAACGAGAATCCGCCGTTGGCACACGCAAGCGCTTAGATGACAATTCCATAAAAAAAATGCCAGTCATGTATGATTGCCAGTAAAATCGACCACCGGTGCGCGAAACGCGAAATCCACCTGCTTCACAAAACGAGAGGGGTGCAACACGAGGACTTCCCAGGGGGTCACCCATCCTAGTACTACTCTCGCCCAAGCACGCTTAACTTCGGAGTTCTGATGGGATCCGGTGCATTAGTGCTGGTATGATCGCACCCGTTGTTGGCTCGGCGATCGCTTCCTTTTACCACCCACCGGCATCTACAAAATTTTTTTTTATATAACACACTCGATTTTTCTCGATTATCGAATATGTGGATCGGGGGCTCGGATTTTTCGAATTTCGAAACCCCAACCGATTTTTATGTGCGAAATTTTGCAAATACTCTTCAATAGAGTGCTTTTTTTGCGAAACGAGCTGTCAGAATCCTCCGTTGGCACACGCAAGCGCTTAGATGACAATTCCATAATAAAAATGCCAGTCATGTATGATTGCGAGTAAAATCGACCACCGGTGCGCGAAACGCGAAATCCACCTGCTTCGAGACGATTTTTTTTTTTTTCAATTCGAAAGAGTAAGTAGACAAAACGAGAATCCGCCGTTGGCACACGCAAGCGCTTAGATGACAATTCCATAAAAAAAATGCCAGTCATGTATGATTGCCAGTAAAATCGACCACCGGTGCGCGAAACGCGAAATCCACCTGCTTCACAAAACGAGAGGGGTGCAACACGAGGACTTCCCAGGGGGTCACCCATCCTAGTACTACTCTCGCCCAAGCACGCTTAACTTCGGAGTTCTGATGGGATCCGGTGCATTAGTGCTGGTATGATCGCACCCGTTGTTGGCTCGGCGATCGCTTCCTTTTACCACCCACCGGCATCTACAAAATTTTTTTTTATATAACACACTCGATTTTTCTCGATTATCGAATATGTGGATCGGGGGCTCGGATTTTTCGAATTTCGAAACCCCAACCGATTTTTATGTGCGAAATTTTGCAAATACTCTTCAATAGAGTGCTTTTTTTGCGAAACGAGCTGTCAGAATCCTCCGTTGGCACACGCAAGCGCTTAGATGACAATTCCATAATAAAAATGCCAGTCATGTATGATTGCGAGTAAAATCGACCACCGGTGCGCGAAACGCGAAATCCACCTGCTTCGAGACGATTTTTTTTTTTTTCAATTCGAAAGAGTAAGTAGACAAAACGAGAATCCGCCGTTGGCACACGCAAGCGCTTAGATGACAATTCCATAAAAAAAATGCCAGTCATGTATGATTGCCAGTAAAATCGACCACCGGTGCGCGAAACGCGAAATCCACCTGCTTCACAAAACGAGAGGGGTGCAACACGAGGACTTCCCAGGGGGTCACCCATCCTAGTACTACTCTCGCCCAAGCACGCTTAACTTCGGAGTTCTGATGGGATCCGGTGCATTAGTGCTGGTATGATCGCACCCGTTGTTGGCTCGGCGATCGCTTCCTTTTACCACCCACCGGCATCTACAAAATTTTTTTTTATATAACACACTCGATTTTTCTCGATTATCGAATATGTGGATCGGGGGCTCGGATTTTTCGAATTTCGAAACCCCAACCGATTTTTATGTGCGAAATTTTGCAAATACTCTTCAATAGAGTGCTTTTTTTGCGAAACGAGCTGTCAGAATCCTCCGTTGGCACACGCAAGCGCTTAGATGACAATTCCATAATAAAAATGCCAGTCATGTATGATTGCGAGTAAAATCGACCACCGGTGCGCGAAACGCGAAATCCACCTGCTTCGAGACGATTTTTTTTTTTTCAATTCGAAAGAGTAAGTAGACAAAACGAGAATCCGCCGTTGGCACACGCAAGCGCTTAGATGACAATTCCATAAAAAAAATGCCAGTCATGTATGATTGCCAGTAAAATCGACCACCGGTGCGCGAAACGCGAAATCCACCTGCTTCACAAAACGAGAGGGGTGCAACACGAGGACTTCCCAGGGGGTCACCCATCCTAGTACTACTCTCGCCCAAGCACGCTTAACTTCGGAGTTCTGATGGGATCCGGTGCATTAGTGCTGGTATGATCGCACCCGTTGTTGGCTCGGCGATCGCTTCCTTTTACCACCCACCGGCATCTACAAAATTTTTTTTTATATAACACACTCGATTTTTCTCGATTATCGAATATGTGGATCGGGGGCTCGGATTTTTCGAATTTCGAAACCCCAACCGATTTTTATGTGCGAAATTTTGCAAATACTCTTCAATAG
Source organism: Apocynum venetum (assembly GCA_019593545.1). Lineage (NCBI taxonomy): Eukaryota > Viridiplantae > Streptophyta > Magnoliopsida > Gentianales > Apocynaceae > Apocynum > Apocynum venetum. The sequence goes on along the minus strand of SRSM01000781.1, from coordinate 3,881 downwards.
AGTGCTTTTTTTGCGAAACGAGCTGTCAGAATCCTCCGTTGGCACACGCAAGCGCTTAGATGACAATTCCATAATAAAAATGCCAGTCATGTATGATTGCGAGTAAAATCGACCACCGGTGCGCGAAACGCGAAATCCACCTGCTTCGAGACGATTTTTTTTTTTTCAATTCGAAAGAGTAAGTAGACAAAACGAGAATCCGCCGTTGGCACACGCAAGCGCTTAGATGACAATTCCATAAAAAAAATGCCAGTCATGTATGATTGCCAGTAAAATCGACCACCGGTGCGCGAAACGCGAAATCCACCTGCTTCACAAAACGAGAGGGGTGCAACACGAGGACTTCCCAGGGGGTCACCCATCCTAGTACTACTCTCGCCCAAGCACGCTTAACTTCGGAGTTCTGATGGGATCCGGTGCATTAGTGCTGGTATGATCGCACCCGTTGTTGGCTCGGCGATCGCTTCCTTTTACCACCCACCGGCATCTACAAAATTTTTTTTTATATAACACACTCGATTTTTCTCGATTATCGAATATGTGGATCGGGGGCTCGGATTTTTCGAATTTCGAAACCCCAACCGATTTTTATGTGCGAAATTTTGCAAATACTCTTCAATAGAGTGCTTTTTTTGCGAAACGAGCTGTCAGAATCCTCCGTTGGCACACGCAAGCGCTTAGATGACAATTCCATAATAAAAATGCCAGTCATGTATGATTGCGAGTAAAATCGACCACCGGTGCGCGAAACGCGAAATCCACCTGCTTCGAGACGATTTTTTTTTTTTCAATTCGAAAGAGTAAGTAGACAAAACGAGAATCCGCCGTTGGCACACGCAAGCGCTTAGATGACAATTCCATAAAAAAAATGCCAGTCATGTATGATTGCCAGTAAAATCGACCACCGGTGCGCGAAACGCGAAATCCACCTGCTTCACAAAACGAGAGGGGTGCAACACGAGGACTTCCCAGGGGGTCACCCATCCTAGTACTACTCTCGCCCAAGCACGCTTAACTTCGGAGTTCTGATGGGATCCGGTGCATTAGTGCTGGTATGATCGCACCCGTTGTTGGCTCGGCGATCGCTTCCTTTTACCACCCACCGGCATCTACAAAATTTTTTTTTATATAACACACTCGATTTTTCTCGATTATCGAATATGTGGATCGGGGGCTCGGATTTTTCGAATTTCGAAACCCCAACCGATTTTTATGTGCGAAATTTTGCAAATACTCTTCAATAGAGTGCTTTTTTTGCGAAACGAGCTGTCAGAATCCTCCGTTGGCACACGCAAGCGCTTAGATGACAATTCCATAATAAAAATGCCAGTCATGTATGATTGCGAGTAAAATCGACCACCGGTGCGCGAAACGCGAAATCCACCTGCTTCGAGACGATTTTTTTTTTTTCAATTCGAAAGAGTAAGTAGACAAAACGAGAATCCGCCGTTGGCACACGCAAGCGCTTAGATGACAATTCCATAAAAAAAATGCCAGTCATGTATGATTGCCAGTAAAATCGACCACCGGTGCGCGAAACGCGAAATCCACCTGCTTCACAAAACGAGAGGGGTGCAACACGAGGACTTCCCAGGGGGTCACCCATCCTAGTACTACTCTCGCCCAAGCACGCTTAACTTCGGAGTTCTGATGGGATCCGGTGCATTAGTGCTGGTATGATCGCACCCGTTGTTGGCTCGGCGATCGCTTCCTTTTACCACCCACCGGCATCTACAAAATTTTTTTTTATATAACACACTCGATTTTTCTCGATTATCGAATATGTGGATCGGGGGCTCGGATTTTTCGAATTTCGAAACCCCAACCGATTTTTATGTGCGAAATTTTGCAAATACTCTTCAATAGAGTGCTTTTTTTGCGAAACGAGCTGTCAGAATCCTCCGTTGGCACACGCAAGCGCTTAGATGACAATTCCATAATAAAAATGCCAGTCATGTATGATTGCGAGTAAAATCGACCACCGGTGCGCGAAACGCGAAATCCACCTGCTTCGAGACGATTTTTTTTTTTTCAATTCGAAAGAGTAAGTAGACAAAACGAGAATCCGCCGTTGGCACACGCAAGCGCTTAGATGACAATTCCATAAAAAAAATGCCAGTCATGTATGATTGCCAGTAAAATCGACCACCGGTGCGCGAAACGCGAAATCCACCTGCTTCACAAAACGAGAGGGGTGCAACACGAGGACTTCCCAGGGGGTCACCCATCCTAGTACTACTCTCGCCCAAGCACGCTTAACTTCGGAGTTCTGATGGGATCCGGTGCATTAGTGCTGGTATGATCGCACCCGTTGTTGGCTCGGCGATCGCTTCCTTTTACCACCCACCGGCATCTACAAAATTTTTTTTTATATAACACACTCGATTTTTCTCGATTATCGAATATGTGGATCGGGGGCTCGGATTTTTCGAATTTCGAAACCCCAACCGATTTTTATGTGCGAAATTTTGCAAATACTCTTCAATAGAGTGCTTTTTTTGCGAAACGAGCTGTCAGAATCCTCCGTTGGCACACGCAAGCGCTTAGATGACAATTCCATAATAAAAATGCCAGTCATGTATGATTGCGAGTAAAATCGACCACCGGTGCGCGAAACGCGAAATCCACCTGCTTCGAGACGATTTTTTTTTTTTCAATTCGAAAGAGTAAGTAGACAAAACGAGAATCCGCCGTTGGCACACGCAAGCGCTTAGATGACAATTCCATAAAAAAATGCCAGTCATGTATGATTGCCAGTAAAATCGACCACCGGTGCGCGAAACGCGAAATCCACCTGCTTCACAAAACGAGAGGGGTGCAACACGAGGACTTCCCAGGGGGTCACCCATCCTAGTACTACTCTCGCCCAAGCACGCTTAACTTCGGAGTTCTGATGGGATCCGGTGCATTAGTGCTGGTATGATCGCACCCGTTGTTGGCTCGGCGATCGCTTCCTTTTACCACCCACCGGCATCTACAAAATTTTTTTTTATATAACACACTCGATTTTTCTCGATTATCGAATATGTGGATCGGGGGCTCGGATTTTTCGAATTTCGAAACCCCAACCGATTTTTATGTGCGAAATTTTGCAAATACTCTTCAATAGAGTGCTTTTTTTGCGAAACGAGCTGTCAGAATCCTCCGTTGGCACACGCAAGCGCTTAGATGACAATTCCATAATAAAAATGCCAGTCATGTATGATTGCGAGTAAAATCGACCACCGGTGCGCGAAACGCGAAATCCACCTGCTTCGAGACGATTTTTTTTTTTTCAATTCGAAAGAGTAAGTAGACAAAACGAGAATCCGCCGTTGGCACACGCAAGCGCTTAGATGACAATTCCATAAAAAAAATGCCAGTCATGTATGATTGCCAGTAAAATCGACCACCGGTGCGCGAAACGCGAAATCCACCTGCTTCACAAAACGAGAGGGGTGCAACACGAGGACTTCCCAGGGGGTCACCCATCCTAGTACTACTCTCGCCCAAGCACGCTTAACTTCGGAGTTCTGATGGGATCCGGTGCATTAGTGCTGGTATGATCGCACCGTTGTTGGCTCGGCGATCGCTTCCTTTTACCACCCACCGGCATCTACAAAATTTTTTTTTATATAACACACTCGATTTTCTCGATTATCGAATATGTGGATCGGGGGCTCGGATTTTTCGAATTTCGAAACCCCAACCGATTTTTATGTGCGAAATTTTGCAAATACTCTCAATAGAGTGCTTTTTTTTGCGAAACGAGCTGTCAGAATCCTCCGTTGGCACACGCAAGCGCTTAGATGACAATTCCATATAAAAATGCCAGTCATGTATGATTGCGAGTAAAATCGACCACCGGTGCGCGAAACGCGAATCCACCTGCTTCGAGACGA